>UPTC01000141.1:0-63017 GCA_900537255.1 Acanthocheilonema viteae | reverse complement strand
CAGCACAAAGCGATTCAACCCAACACGATTCAGTCTAATCCCTCGGATCATCAAAAGTATTTCACAAAAATAGAATTATAACAATTAATGCAAAAATCTTGACTTATTGAGACGCAACACGAATATGCTGAACTGTATATCATAAGTGATAAATTCTTCCATGTAGCGTTTTTCAAAACATGAAAATTTAATAATACCTTAATGAATTAAAAGGAACAAGAGGAAAGATTTCAGAGCATTTCCAACAAAAGTGACACTTGCCATTTTCATAGAATAAAGTTGATAAAAGCATCATCTTTCTCAGTCATAAATGTGGAGTTTGCCGTACTGGTTTTATAGCAGCTAAAATTATTTATCACTACGCAATATCATTTTTAATATATTTCATGTTTGAATAAAATATGTTGACATCATATAGAAATTAGCATTCCTGTGTTTAAATTATTAAGTCGTTCAAAAGATAATCTAACTAAGAGTAAATAAAACATAGAGAATATCGATTATTTAGCTGCTTCATGAGAAAGGCACTACATGGAATATATGCAAAATCTTATTATTATGGTAAGATAGAACCTTAAAAATGGTATCATAACAAATCTGCATATTTCATAAAAGGAGGGAAAGAAAATGATGAGGAAGGAAGGTTAAATATTTAAAGACCTTCAAAATGAGATTACGGTGTTTCATTAAAAGATGAAATGGACGAGGGAGTGAAAAGAGAAGTTAGCGAGCGAATTCCACCGCCAGTCAAAATTCTTTTAAACAGACAAACATTACCATTACCCAAAATGCAATCATCTGAAATGCCTTCTTCCGAATATGTCAACAATCAGATCAATAGCTTTAATCTCTACCTACCCGCATCTGAAAACCATTTCATCATCAATAAACATGTATTCGCATGCATCATATTTTTCAATCGGCTACACCTAAAACATGTAAATTTAGATCAAAATTTAGATTTTTCAAAAATTATAGAAATATGTGTTGTTTCGTGTAAAATCCCCTGTGCATTTTTTCTACTAATTCTTTCTTCATTTTTAATTCTAGTTTTAGTTTACAGCGACCACTGCACAGAACACTAATCGAAAACAAAATCTGCAGAAGTCATAAGTGAATCAGGTAGCTGATCTTCTGATTTAGAAGCTACATTTCCCATGTAAATAAAATGTTACTTTTTCTTTTGACAGTTTGAGAATATGCTTCATTTTACACTTAATATTAACAGCAACTTTGCTATTGCGAAGTTGATTAATAGAAAAGTCGAAAATGAGTCCAGAAGACAGAAGCAATCATGGTAAAATACATTTTAGGTTTTCATAATAGAAATTTTCAAACCATGTCCTTTTTATTGGAAATTGCTTCTTGGATTTTCTGAAAATTGCAATCATTACAAGTAAACTATTATTCCTAGAAAATATACTTTGGTTCTTATTCAATCAGTTAGTTTCTATTTTCTTGTTTCTTTCTCCATATATACAGATGATCTTTCTTTTGCAATTGTTGAATCAATCGTAACGAAGAATCTGTTAGTATATCGGAGAAAATTCAGAATTGAAGTGCTGACGGTATTAATTACAGCAATTTGTCTGAAGATCCCAGACATAATTCTTAAATGTTCAACTAACATTCTGCTTACACATACATCAATCATTTTCCATAAAAATTATTATTTGATGAGTAGTCCATAGTAAGCTTCGCTTTAAACAACATATTAGTATATTTTTTTTTCTGAAATACTGAAATATTTTTTTTTGGTAAAGATCACGTTGAACATGATACGTTGAACATTTACTATTGACCGTATTATGTTCAACGTAATCTCTGTCAAAAAAAAAAAAACTTTGCAGCTTCATTTGCTGTTATATTTCAGTTTTAATCCGTAATAAAATATTTGAAAAAAAAAATCTTTCTGATTCGCAACTACTGAAAATCGATTTCTATTAAAAATGATATACCAAGAAATTCAAGCACGGATTACTTTTTTGTGCTAATACTATCTCTGAAACAGTCAAGAATTTAAAAATATCATCTACCCTCCTGTAATGGCCCGGCGGATATTTTTTTTTCTCATTAAAGTATTTTCAAAATAGTAAATCCAACACATGAAATACCCAAGAGCGAGGAGTATGCATGAAATTATCTTGATAATATTAACTTCTTGTGCATTATCTGTGATGGTAAAAGTGATAGGTGCTTTATCTGTAGTTATTTTTATTTATCAAGGATATAAAAAAGTTGCCAAATGGATATTTATCGCTGAATAGTCGAAATCTTAAATTTTACTATTTCATACCTTCTCATAACACCGGAACTAGTGTATGGTCAGACTAGATACAACTGTTACTGCAGTTGACTAGAAATCATTTTCGTAAATTGATTTTCTATATGGAATGTTGAATCAGTCTGAGGACTGAACGGGTATTTTTCTTTTCCGGAGACGAATTTAAATTATTCTAGTGTAGCTAAAATCAATTGCAAAAATCTATTTTCACTCTTAAAGTTTCCTAAAATATTCAGTAGAAAATGCTGTAAAGCAGAAACAAAGGATTAGGAAATCGGAAAACGTAAGTTCTTTCCAAAAGTAACATTAATCATGCGAAAATTATAGAGAAAATTAGTGAGTGTGAAATATTTTAGTTTGAAAGCATACATCTCCCAAAAAAAAAATCCCTTGTTTGGATCGATTTCAATAAATAGCGATTTCAATAAATTTCAATAAATAGCTAGTTAAGATGTGCTTTCATAAATTTATACAAAAAATTATATCTTACTGCAAATTAACAAATTCAATAGGCAATAAATTTTATGCAAGCAGAGAGCTATCAATAAAGTTGATTTTCAAAAAGATTTTTAAGATTTTTTTTGAAAGAGATAGTTTACTGTAGAACTGCACATAGAAATAAAATTTCAAGCGTTAGTGAACGAAAATATATTGAAATTAAAGTTCACAAAGTTCTGTATAGTACCATGATGTTGAAACCAATGCTAATAAGCATATAACATGCACTTGATCATAGTAAACTCTCCAAATAAAAATATGGGTTGAATAAAAAAGTTTTATAATTAATTGATTCCTTTTCTTTTTTTAAATATAAAATAAATATTAGTATAGCCACAACGGCATTCCTCACAAAATTTCCCGTGTATCTTTCATGGAAAATCCTATAATAAAGTCCAGACGTGCAATCGTTCTGAATTTTGAGAAGTAAGCTGGTTAGTGTTGAACTATAATGATATAGATTACTTACTCTCCTAAAATTATAAGATGCTGAATACAATAGTTTCAATCATGAAAATCGTCAATGTTGGCAATCTATTTCGACGAATCTGAAATAAGGCTGCACAGATAAATAATAACTGAAGAATTTTTATATGAATCCGAGCTCAGAGGAAAAAAAAATTTCACTAGTTTACACAAATTTGTTCTCAAGTAGTCCAGCAAACTACAACAACAAAAACGTAACCGAATAGATATAAATCATTTCAACCCTGTAAATTGTCCTTATAATTTAAGCTGTTTATTAAATTTTGTGCACTAGTCGTTTCTGCTGTTTAGTTTGCAAGATCGCGCATAATACGGCACATAAACTGCGCGCTGCATTATTGTGGAATAAGTTATTTAAAGTTCGAAGTGGAAAGACTTTAATTTAAAAGTGGAATTAACCGTGAAATAATTGAAGATAGAAGAGATAGAAAAAAATTATTTGCAAACCTCGTTTTTTAATATGAAATCCTTGCTACTGTTCACTGGATCTGGTAATAAGATAAAAATGATAGCAAAGGATAGAACTAGACCGCATCTTAAGTTATCATGCAAGTAATTGAGGACTGATTGGGAGATTTTAGTTATAGCTGTGGTGCAAATTTTGAAGAAATTGCAGAAATTTTCAAAAAAAAAGCGAACGTAATTAGGATAATAAGGAGTGATGTACTGATAAGATGAGGTGAAATACCTGCAATGAGATATGCTTTCAAGACATATACGATAAACAGATAGGTAGGCGGAGGGTTTGCTTCGAAAACAGGGCGGAGTCCGACGGGTGCGCACAACCAATCAGCTCCGCATTGACGATCTTTGCCTCGCTGTGCATCCAAGCATTTTCGGACATTCGCTCACTTACTTGACCATGGATTGCTCCTTGTGGCCTCGATATGCCGCAGCAGCTGCCTACAATCCGGCAGGAACCGCTGTACCGAGTCCAGCTGCTGGTGCCGCAAGTGCTGCTGCCGCTGCCGCCGCTGCTGCCGCTCTATATACTCAGCCATTTACTAGTAATAACCCTCATCTATAGTCTACTTTTAAACATATATAAATCTTGAATAACTGTCCTAGCAGTATACATTCTGAAACAACTATGTTTGTGAATATATAAAGTGTTAAACCTTCAGTAAGCTTATACATTTTATAATGAAAACTATAGTGAAAACTTATAATGAAAACTTTATTGTAAACATTAGTAATAGTAATAAGCTATTGCGATGCCTTTCTCGAAAGCATTTATTTCACGCAGACTATCAAGCAAACAACTTGCTGCAAACTTGCAATTTAAATTCCTCTATATAACATGATAATTTACGAAAATTCTAGAATAAACCATCGTTTCTGATGTCAGGTCACACAGGCGTCAATCAGCTCGGTGGAGTTTTCGTGAATGGACGTCCTTTACCGGATCATATCCGGAATCGAATAGTTGAATTAGCACATCAAGGTGTTCGTCCCTGTGACATCTCACGACAATTACGGGTATCACACGGGTGTGTATCGAAGATACTTGGTCGTTACTATGAGACCGGATCCATTCGACCAGGTTTTTCTTCCTTTTTAATACGAAAAATTTTAACGAATATATTACATGACCAACTCAAATTCTTCTCTAACGATGCTTCATTTTACATCTTCTTGAAATTGATTTAAAAAATTTCAAATTCATAATTTCCACTGTGCATGCATTCAATATTAAATGACCATAGCAAATTCTTGATTTGTTTATTATTCCTTTTACTATATCCAAACTTCAACACTCATTGCCAAAGCAGTCATTCAGTATTTCCATATTTATAGAATTTTTTCAAAATTTTGAAGCTGCTAAAATATGTTTCTTAACTTGTTGCCAATTACTAATCTTTGTAATATGCTCAGATTGGTTTCTTTAAAGATTATCCAAATTTTTGCATCGTGAAATTGTTGAGTTTTAAGATTTCATATATACATTTTAGGAGTTATTGGTGGGTCAAAGCCAAAAGTAGCTACACCAAAAGTTGTTCAAACAATTGCTGCTTATAAAAGGGCTAATCCAACAATGTTTGCCTGGGAAATTCGAGAAAAATTATTAGAGGTGGCTATGGTTCAATTTCTGCATTCGCTTTTCAAATTTCATTTTTTCTCTGTTATTTTAGAAGTTAATACTTTTCAACAATCACTACTGTTACTTTGCAATAGAATATTTTTTGATATCTTTCCGAAAGAATTGGTGATTTAATAAATCCATTTAGATTCATATTGCTAGTTATTAAATCAGTGAAGTATTGCTGGTACCCTTAATTTTTTTGCAATTTAAATCAGTTGTAAATGAATTATAACCACAAAAAGAAAAAGTTACGATTGTGGCAATCCAGCATACCACAAGCACATTGAGCATCTTCAGATTTTGTTTGAAATTCATACAAAAACGAAAATTATTATCACATTATCATCAAAATTATTTTTTGTAACTTAAATCAATTTTACTAACTTAGGATACTTCACGTTTTTCACACAATTTTTTGTTTTAGAGTTTAAATTTTTTGAGATACTGAGTTTTTTTATTTCAATGACTTGAAGGCAACAGAAGAAAACTCTTTTTAGAGGCAAACCCCGATCTAAAACAACGGCATCAACCATATTTATGAATGAGCCCATCATTTTTAGGTCATTCCCATTTTTGTGCCGAAACTTGTCATCTCACTCAAATTATCACAAACCAGACTTTAATCCCAAAATATTTTCAATTGAAATGGAATTCAAAATTAAAAAATACAAAAAATTTCGGAAGCATCAACGTTCATTGCCTTCAAAACTCTTGAGAGTAATCTTGCTACTCTTTGAATTAAAAGAAGTGAAGACACACAGATAATAAACTTGACTGTACGAATTTTCATAAAATCTAAGAGTTGATATCGGCGAAATCCACTCCTTATTCATCGTTGAATAAATTTAGGAACGAATATGTGATGCCGAAAATGTGCCAAGCGTGTCTTCAATTAATCGGATCGTCCGGAATAAATCATCTATGGATCGCTTATCAGAAAGAACTCTTCAACAAACAGCTTTTTTAACACCAACAACTCCTTATTCCATCAATGAGCTTCTAGGTTTCGAACAATCTTCCAAAGTCTGTTTTCCAAAATCTCCCATTTCATTTTGAGAATAATATAATTTCTAATCTTTCTTGTAGGATTGATTTTGGTGCATTTCATTGGGGCAGAAAAAGTTGCAAACTTGATTTTTGAAATAATCAGTGAAAAAAAATTCCTTCCATTATTTTAGAAAGAAAATTCATTTTGTTTGACTTTAACAATCTTTCTTCTTCCTCCATTTCATTGTTGTTAGTAAGTGTCAAATCGCCCCTATATGACCATCAGTCAGTGCAGCGTATGCATCTTCAGCTTCATCACTGATCTGATTGCAAATTAAATTGTTTCAAGAGTAGCGTGGACAATTCCCAAATAGCGCAGCAGTTGGCGACAAATTTTAAAACGGTGGCTAAAAATGCATTTACTTCACGACTTCACGTTTCTCTAGGTGACCTCTTACTTTCCATTCGTTGCAAATATTTCAGTTTTACTTATAGAAACTGGTAAGTGCCTTCAATAATCAAAGATTGAACAATGTGAAAAGGATAAGCGTTATTTTTGATTGTGTTTTGGGAATTGAGATAAATGATATCTGCTTTACAAATTAATTAGTAATTTAATCTTACATAGTATTTTTCAACCTATGGTGTTTTTTAAATTGTTGTTTTAAAAAGCTAATTAACATTTGGTTAACACATTCATGTTTTGATGAATCAATCGATCTGCAATTTATTGATTTGGAGTTATAATTAAAGTCGTCAAGTATTCTTAAATAAAAAAGCAAGTTTTCCTACTGTAAACATTTTTTATAGAAAAAGGTTGGGAAGGAACAGGTCCTACAGTAATCGCATCATCGAATACAAATTCTCAAACATATTTTGGTAAGTGCTGGAACTTGTTAGTCGTTTTGTCATTTGTCGCTGTCGTTACAGTCATGTCATTAGTAAAGGAAATTTATGTGATAGTAGTTAAATTGTAATTTTATTTAAAAGATTATTTTTTTGCAAAGAAAGAAATTTCATCTCTATATTTGAGATTTGGAGAAATTGGACTTGTTTAAATTTTAAAAAATTTCAATAACAGGGGTTAAAATCAGTAATAAGAATTATTTGATGAAAGCGATATGTAATTAATCAGTTTTATTTATACGAAATGGTTCCTCTTTTGAGTGCTTACTCATAGCTATCAATTAAAAAAGCACTTTGTTCTGGAACATGCTGCTTGCGGAAGATTGACATGCCATCTGATTATTTCAAACTCAAAAGTAGTTGACGCCACTAATAGAATCAGCCATACAAAATTGGCAACTAGTTAAAAAAAAATGAACTGAAAAAATTGATTGATCAATTAGAATGAATCTACTATTAACTAATTCAATTTTGTCCTAGCTGTACCCTTTTCGAAATTTTAAAAATCCATATGTAATTCTTTCTCATGTTTGATTTACCATTCATAGTTATTTTATTTATTTATCGTGGATTTTGATCTGAAATCAGCCAAATATCTTCACTTATTGGGACTTTAAATCATATCATTTAATAATACTAACAGCAGAAATAAAAGATCTGCAATTTATTCGATTGAACCTGTCAACATCAGCGATTTTTTTGATCAATATTACATTTATCAATTCTATAAGACATGCAGTGACTTGTTTTTCTATGTGAACTACAGAATTTATTGAGAGAATGGTGATTTTTCAGACGGATTTCTCGGTGATTGTTGGGCAGATTCGATACGAGATCCTGATTGTATGCCACCAAGCGGTATTAACCTCAATGCAAACCCAAACAGTAACCGGAGTAATGCTAGCAACAGCATGCCATCTACTGCATCAACACGAACATCTTCCTATGTGTTATATTCATCCACAAATGCCACAACTGCCGCTGGTTCGTATTGATTGATTGTTTTACAGAGTTCATACCGATCTATCATGTCTCTCTACTCCTAGATGGTATTGTATCCAGCTCTTTCAAATATGTAGATTGCGCGGAAATAAATGTCATCTATTGAAATCATTTCTTTAGTTAACTATAAATTGTAGTAACTATCTCTTGAATATCCATTAGTTGTAGTTCTGGATCTCCTTTAACAGCTCCAATCTAATTCTAGCTTTTACAACAAAAATTATTCATATGAAATTTTCAGTAGTTTAACATCTAAACTTCAGATCATGAAGTTGCAGATACGAAATTGGAGAGACAAAGGCAAAAATTTTAGATAAACTTCAAAAAATAGATGATGGAGGATGGTGCATTGTGTGAATTATATGAGGGCAACTTAATGGTTCAGAATTGAACAAAAAGGACGGACGGGATACCCATCGGGGATTGAAACTCATTTACTTAAAGCACTTCTACTTCCCAACCACCATAATAACATCAGCGCCTTCTTTCTTCCTTCATCCTTTTCACCGTTACAATCTCTTCTTTCAATAATGAGAACAATCCTAAAGTACTTCCGACTCATTTTCTGAAAGCAATATATCCTCCCTTTCACCTACCCTTCTTCCTTCGCTAACATTGTCTTTCCAATTACTTAAGTTGAGAATTCTAGCACAAAAAATATTAAATTTGATTATTCTTCCGTTGAGCATCACTTCCCAATAATATTATGCAAAGTGGTAATTGAAGGATGAAAAGAAACACAACTTGTTTAGCTGTCCAAAAGCGAGATCTTAAATGGTAAAATTAAAGGGCATAAGGAAAAAAGATGCCTGTCATACATTGGACAGGAAATGAATAAATGCGGAAAAAAGTGACATCGCTTATGTTTCTGTTTGTATGCATCGATCTGTTTATGTGCTTCTACATATTTGCTCGTGTTTCCACCTGTGCTTCTCTTTACATTCAGAGTTACCTTGAGCCATGCAAAAAAAGGTGCCATTCGTCCTCGACGGTCGGTTGCCTAAAAACTGTCAACATTTCACGCTTCCATTTCTTTTTTAACAAAACTTTCAAGCAAACAGAGGGCAATATATTAGTATTTGCCGCGTTGATTTCTAAAAATCATGAATTTTTGATATTATTATATAAATAGAAGAAAGAGCGGTAACAAATAAACTCACCGGTTTTCTACTTTACCCTTTCTAGTTAATGCTGCACAACATTCAGGATAACTCATTTTTTATTTTATCATACATTTGATTTGAGTCATCGACAATTTAACTAGTTGGCCCACTTGTAAGGCTGTTGATTACTTGAATCGCTTGCTTATTTCTGATGCCACTGTAGATGTAAAAGAAAACGTGAGAAACAAATTGTTGATTAAAAAAATTGATGTCTTGCTATTTGAATAAGAAGTAAGTAAAGATTTCAAACCATTAAGAAGTAAATATGGGGGTCGGCAAAAGAATCATAATAATTTTCGATTCTTATAAGCACCTCCTCATTCATCAAATGTCTTCTTTTTGTTAAGATGGAAAGGTTGGAAGATAGAATGGATTTCCAAGCACAAAATCACAGAAAGTTTTAGTTGTTATTACAACATCGAATCATTTTGTTATGCGCTTCGTTCAGTCTTTTCTTCTTTTGATGCTTTTTTCATTTCCATATATTTCAACCTTGCATTTTCCATTCATTTTATGATTTCAATTGCTAATTGTAATTCAATTTTGAAATATCAGTAAAAGTTAACTTTAAATTTAACTTATAGAGACTGAAGATAACCTATAATTTTGCATGAAATTGA
Source organism: Acanthocheilonema viteae (assembly GCA_900537255.1). Classification (NCBI taxonomy): domain Eukaryota; kingdom Metazoa; phylum Nematoda; class Chromadorea; order Rhabditida; family Onchocercidae; genus Acanthocheilonema; species Acanthocheilonema viteae. The sequence goes on along the minus strand of UPTC01000141.1, from coordinate 52,988 downwards.
TGCTCACTTCATTCTAATTGATTCAAGTGGACGAAAATTTCACAACTCTACATTGATCACACAGAAGTGACTGATTTTAAGTGCCTTAAGAAACTGATTTAAAAAATGCCTGATTGGTTAACAATGATTGAAGAAGAGCCGTTTTTCAATAGATGCGCTTCTTGATTTTGATTATCGGATGACTAAAAGTGGGCGGAAAGCGGGAGGAAAGGGAAATAGTTGGGTTACAACTGAAGTATACCAGGTAAGGTCACCGACTTTTACCGGAAGTGCTTGGTTGTCGACATCTAGCTGTTAACAGATCAATGGCGTTCATCAGACTAGTTGGACGAGGGATAGTTGAAAGTAAATAGTGCGTTGTTGGGATAAATAGGACACTGAAGGGATTTGTCGACAGTCAGAGGATTGCCGAGAACGATGAATGTTAGTCATTGACTGCCTGTCCAATTCACAAACTTTTCACATTACTCAGCAATAAATTGCTTTTCTATTATTATTCGTCATCGCCAGCTTGCTGAACTGTCAAGGAAGTTTAGGGAGGTGAATAGAATTAGCTGTATCATTTGATTGACATACATCGTGATATCTCAAATAAAAAGTGGAAATCACCAAACAATTTTTTTTTAAATTTAAAATGCTATATCCGGCGAATAACTTCTGCAACAAAATATTGTAATGATGCTGTACTGCATTTTGGATTAACTGGAATATTTTGAAATCTACAAAAAATTATCTTCCAACTTTCAAAAAATTAAAGAAATTTGTTTAAAACACTATTATGGAAGATATTTGTAGGAATCATTATGATCATTATAGGAAGTATTCTCTGATTTAAGCGATCATTAACAAACAGCGCTTCAAAAATTTGGCCACTGTTAGGGCGGTCTAAGAACAATTCATGTGTTCATATGAATAGCTCTTGTTGTCAAAATTTTCATAGTAAACAAAGCATGCTAAATTTTGGTTAAAAATTGGGAATTCAAATAAAAAACTTTATATTCGGCACCATATGCCGGAAAATAAGACATTTGCAGTTTAACTTGTTAAGTCTTATTATGGCAGTGGCATTATGTAGCTAAAATTAGAGTAAATAAGCAGCTAAGTAGACCAGGTAATAATATTAAAAGTGAAGATCATATAAACCCAGGAGCCAAACACCATAAAAATTAAATCAACCGCAGTGTATCTCGTCACTACAAAATAATTTTCCTAGATTTTCCGAATACTGCCCATAGTTGTCCTTCACAGCTATCCTCTGAATTTTTTTTTGTCGAAAAAAAAACTACTAATTGACCAGAAAATAAATCGAATATTCGTCCGGGCTCAATTCTATTTGTATCAGTCCTTTGCATCGGAATAGGACGAAGGGCAAAATTACAAAAAAGAGGAAAAAATGAATACAATCTATTCCCGATGGAATGAGGACCCAAGAGAATCTGTACTGTTTTACTAGTTTTGTTTTTTAAGCCTCGCTATCACCAAAATTTTCAGTTCTTTTCATTTGATTGTTAACAGTCACCGTAGTTTCTTCTATCTTTTTCCTTTAAAAATAAACGAATTTATCGTGGCAACGAATTCAACAAAAATAGAAAAAAAGAAAATCTGAAGAAAATGTTTCTTGAAGAAACAATACTGCGTCCTTAAAAACACTGCAATTTCAATTTATCAACTTAAAAAAAACATCCCTATGCGAATTAAGTAAGCAAAAAATGATTTTATGTTGCATGCTAGCAAAATATCCATTGAGATTCTTAATAATACTCTGTGATCAGCAAATCCTATTATTACGTCTAATTTTGGTTAATTCAATTCGGACAGAAACAATACTGTTACCATAAGAATATGTAGGCAATTTGCATGTCGAATTATTTCAATCGAATTATTTCAACTTCTTTTCTTGCAGGACTTTCAAAGACTTATGTTCAAAGTGCATAGCGTAGAATTTTATACCTAGAAGAGAAGAAATTTATGTATAAAAAAGGCTTCCAAATTTAACCTCATTAAATTCTCATTTCTAGCATCTAAATATAAAAATTAATAACTTGATTTGAAGAAGAATTAAGTGGGAGAAGAAAAGTCGGACGAGCCCAATCAGATGAATAGGATTAAAAAATCGTTTACTTCCAAATATTTACTTACTCATCGATTACTTTCATCATTTAAATGTGCAGGAAATTATTCTTCACCATTTGTTTATTTATACTGCTTACAGATTTATATTATTACGCCATTACCTGTCATGTTGAAGAACGTTAAAAATATGAGAATGCATAGAAGTAAGCCATTGTTTTTTTACTGGTGATCCAACGCAATAGCAACGTGTGATTGTTGGTGCTACAAGTGATTAAGTCATTAGATGGCTGGTATCTTTGTGACGCAAATTTTTCAAGTAAGATTGAAGGGGAAGGATTTGGACTCGGATGGGATGAAATGTGTGCATTCGTAAGTGATAAGAGGTGTATTGTGGAGATGAAGTTCGGTTTATTGAGCTAACAATTTGTATTTCATTTTACATATCTATCACCTTATAAGGTTAGAACAGATAAAACATTTGTCCACTACTCCGTAGAAATGAGTAGGTAGTGGGTAATACATTTTACCACTGAAACATTAAATATGTTTAGTAACTTTTTCGTTTACAATTTTCATCAGTTTTCCAAGACCTGCTTGATGAACAGCCTGATTTGTTGTCGAAATGTCAAGTATATTGATTTGATTAACATATGAATGTTTTACTTGGTTGGTTGAATGGGAAAACGTAATAAGAACAAAGCCGATCGGGAAGATTTCGTCTTTCCACACAAAACTGGTATCTGTATTTTTGTTTTCAAAGTAATCTTCATTAGAAGTTTTATGTTTTGTTCTGGTCTTTTGCACTGAGAATCAAATAACTCAAAATTTAGGAGAGTTATCTTCGAAGATGTTTTAATTTTTTGAATTTGGAAATTAAGCTTAGCAAGCTTGACCACTGTTGCAAGTAAGTTACTATACAAGTTTTTTCTTTGAATACATCATGTGTATGCTTAACGGAGAATGATGGGTTTATTAGAAAAGCTATTTCATAAAAAGGTGAAGGTTTTTTATTAGTTAGTGGTAATAAGATAGAAAGAGAAACTGAAAGTGCAAAAAAGATAGTATACCTTGTACTTCTTATCTGGAACTTCTCCACATAATGAACATGGCAATACACTCTCTTTTATCTCAACTAATAAATTTGCTAGTATGATTGATACATAAAACTTAAACTTCTCTTTTACGATATTCAGTGTATTTTCAGTGATAGAAATGAACAGTGATCACAGTGATGATGCATCCTGTGTTAGACCTTCGATATTAAATTATGATATGCGTAGCGCTACTGATAAGGAATTCAAGTATTTTGTAGAAGTTCATATTGAATGAAAGAACAGCTGTTTTGAATTTGACAGAATTTAGTGCATTAGACTGACAGGAAATATATATATTACAGTCTTGGTTCCGAATTGAACTGCAGTATTGTCATAAAATCTTTGTTTTAATATATGGACTTTTCCACTGGAGTCATCTATCATACATCAACGTATAATAATATTTCAGATGGGGAGGATATGAATGAATTTTAATTCATTGTGAAACTCTGTATTTCAGCGTATCAATCCGTTTGGCTGCAGTGAGCAGTATCAAAACTTTATTAACTAGACGATATATAGCTCTCGAGAAATGGAGTGCTGTGTTAATAGATATTACTGATAAAGCGTTACGAAAAACCGATGAGGAAGCAAAATTGCTGCTTCTCTATCTATTTTGATCTCAGTTCATTTGGGTCAGTTTTATGGAATTCAATTCCGGATAAGCTCACACCACATAACCACATTAATTGCAACTAGGAGCTTTGTAGAGAGCAAGTTTCAAAAACAAACATACCAGAGTTATAAAAATGCAATCCTGAAATTATTGAAGTTTCTCTTTGCAAGCGTGCTGCATGATGGACCGTCAGGAAGATTTTGTCAATTTTTTTACTTTTTTTCCATTAATTTTCAGGAGAAAAGGTTGCCAGTGAAATGGAACCGGTCGTTAGTTTTTTGTGCCAACTATCCATAGATCCAGCTCGAAACGTTTATTTACGTAGGCAATGTGCACGTTCGGTAGCTCTTTGTACGTTCCTATACTTGGAACAGCCAACATCTATTCTTGCTTCCATTGTTACATTACGGTCTATTTGGTTTACTGCAAAATCAAGTGCTGTTTCTTTGAACCTGTTTTGCGCAGCTTTATCGGGATGGTCTCTACTAATTCATCGAGTAAGAATATTCAAGGAAAAGCAAACTACTACTAGTTTATTCATTGGTGGAAGTCAGAAACATGTTTCTGTTTTTATTTGCCTAGCTAAGTCGTGCTGGCACCCTGTATACCCTCACGGTGGACTCCTAGAAGTTTGTAGTAGAACTTTCCAAATCATTTGGACTATTCCACGGAATAAGTATTGGAAATTTGATCACAAAGAGCCACATTTGCAATTTAACTCACACTACTTGTTCGTAATACGTCATCAAGTAAAGTCTTCCATCATATAATTTATAGGGAGGACCAGAAATTTTGAGAGTTACGTTACTAGATGAACCCAAATTGTCTACATTTCTCAATGGCACAAAGGTAAGTGCGTTGCATCTGATGTCTGTTTTGATGTTTCACTGAAAAATTCAAGTTTTAGTGGAACTTACTAAAATTATAACTGTTTATTATATTTATTAAAGTTGGAAATGAGACTAAGTGCGGGTAAAGCTTTGGCAGTTTTGCATGAAGTTTGCCGTAGCGACATTCGGTGATAAGTATCGATTTCCTAACCAGCAGCATCTTTTGGATATCTTTGCGAATTTAACAACCGACTCACTGAAATTTCTAGCCAAGAAAGATCGAAAAACACAATAGTGAAGATAGCCTTGTTTAAACCTATTGTTTTGAAAAGCTGTGATATAATAGCATTAAAGAGAGCTAGAAATCATGGTATCCACCGTTCCTCAAGGTAGGTGTACTTAATATCATGCAATACCGTACCAAATTTAAATAGTCAGCTGTTTATATTTGGGTATTGGAACTTTGATAGGTCTTATGTACATCAACAGAGAATAACATTCTACCAACCGCTTAGAAATATTAGTTGAGCTTGTTTCAGGAACAAGAAATGCCGGAATTTGATATAAGATTTGGCGATGAGACACTGCGTATAAAATCATATCGAAAGAAACTCTTGTACGACTTAAATGTAGCGTTTTACGTGGTAGCATAAATTCTCATCTCAAAATGAATCCGATTTTAAGACAGCAGTTTGATCTAGGACCGATGACTGAAGTATTTCCAACAAAAATAGAAAAACTGCGATAGGTAATTCCACACTTTATTGGGTATGTTTGCTAGAGGGAATCAAATTTTTTTTGTATGATTTTATTACAGATTGCCACACAAAATGCAATCAACAAAACAAGGGATTTACAGCGGTTAAAGCAGAGGGACAAACGCATCGTGTACTTTTAGTCTTTAAGAAGCTGTGTCTTAACTTTTTTTTATTTCAATTCCTTATTATTAATACAGCTGGGAACAGGATAAATTTAAAAACAAAACTCATTCTTTGCCTCGCAGACACATTTCCTTTCGAAATATTGCTCAATGCATGTCCTTTTCCTCATCATCTGCAAAACTACAGTATATTTTCAAACAAACTTCGTTCTGCAAAAAATCGTGCATATGTAGTACATATGTCACATATGAATCGAATGAATCGAATATCAGTGCGTTGAAAGTTGGCTTGAAGCTGTCTACAATTTCTCTATGTTTTTTTATTCGAGAGAAACTCACTACCAGTACATTAAGGAAAGCTCATGCAAACTTTTGTGGCGAATTGCAAGATTTACTATCAACCTAAAATTGGAAAACAAGTAAGCAATGTAGATTAGTACTTCTAGAGACACAAACAACACATCACATATTTTGCCGAACATTATACAACAACCTGAGTGAGTTGAGACATTCAGAACTTTCATGTAAGTAGTCCTTGTTTCTCAAAACATATTCAAAAAAAATTCATATTTCAATAAAATATTTTGTTTTAGCACTGAATCAAACTGTGACACATTTCAGCAAAAGAATTTACCTTTTTCACGCCCAAGTTAAAATCGTTCGTGAATAGACCCTGCAGCAAAAGACACGCTTTACAAAGCTTCTGTGACGACATGCAACCACATCTGAAGTTCAGACAATTGATTCATTATTTCTGGTCATGAATGCTAATAATGAGAGTCCAGGATGATACAGAACTCACCTTTCACACGTGATCAATACGGGGAAAGAAACATCACTACGGGCAGAAATGGTCTCGCCTGATCTTATTAAATCCAAAATCGCTTTCGGTTGTAGCCTCTCCAACTTCTTGACATACATTCTGTAAGAAAAAGTGCCTCTGGAACAAACTGTTATAATTCGGCATGGTATTCCCGTGAAATCAAATTAAAGACGTACCTCACGTAATTGCGGAAGGAGTCAGGTGCATATCTACATTCCGTAGAAAAATAGTCCAGCCTATTAAAATGTGCATACATCACAATATCTTTTTCAAAGACATATTTTAGAGGTTTTGTTCGAGGCAAACAATCTTCCAATCCTAAAAAAGGTAACTGTTGTCAGTTCTAAAAAATATGCTTACATAGAATTCATTAGCAATACAAAAGTTAACGATACCGACAGCTACTACTGGGGCTACATGGGCGTCATCATCTTTGTTTTAGAATCCATTGATCGCGCTAACAGCGGTTTGATCAGGATATAACAAACTACACTATTTGCACACTGCTTTCCGAAATGCATAGTACTTGGTAATCCAGTCATGATGAGGTGTCTAATTCACATTGATTTTAGGATTCATCAGAAACACTGATTAAGGAACTACTGCTGAACCTGTTACAATATCGGTACATCGTTGCAACCGCGCCAAATCGCCTCGCAAAATGTTAAGTAACACTGTCTCTGCCATATCATCAGCATTATGCCCTGTTGCAATAATATTTGCTCCACATTCAACTGCGCCCCTAAAATATAATACAAATACTGCTTTTAACAATAGTACTCATAGAGTAAAAACCAATTACAGAGATATGAAGATTACAATACAGAAACAATAAAAGGAGGAAGGGATAGAGAAAAAAGGAATAGATCATTTTAGAAATAACGTCACCTGTCTAAAGCACGTCTTCGAAAAACACCGCAGAAAGTGCAGTTATTTTTGGCACCAACCGCCGACACAACTTCATCCATTGTCCAACCATACAGTTGTTTATAAGTCATTACGACTAATGGTAATCCGTAATCATTTCGGTTTCTTTCAACAGCTTTCAGTGAATCATCACGGTAACCCTAAGAGCACAAAAAATCTGAATTTCACTTAAAGAAAAAAAAGTGCAACCTTTATCCATTCAATCCAAAGCCTTTTTCTCCTTTTTCTAAGACCAAAATCCCACTCACGTTTTCATTCTCAAGCCGAAAGAACCATTGATTTTGTAGATTCTCAAAGCTGCATGGTAACTCATTTTGCCTTTACTCATACAATGTCGCTGTTACAAAACATTCTTTAGTAAAATAATGTTAGAGAAAGCCTCGAAAATTTGCAGCTGAAAACATTCAATCATATGAATGGAGCATTACATTCTAATGTAAGCCACCCATGCACAAATTCTAAAAATACCAAATAAAAATATCAAAAAGAAAAAAAAATACTGTGATTCCTTCATCGATTGAAAGCAAAATGATATCCAATCCGTAACCATGCTTCTGATTCAGTTTATGCAACACATGAATTAATACCGTTGAATCTTTACCACCTGACGCTCCCACAGCAACTTTCTTATCTTTGTCGAACAAACCGTAAGTTTTAATCACATCATGCACTTCCTGCAACAAAAAAATAATAAGTCCAACACATCCTTAAGACCTAATTTATGATCCAGTTCTTATTGATAACATTCCATACTTCTCCATTCAGAAATCTTTACATTATTATAAAACCAATATGGTCAACACTATTCCACTTTTCAAGCACTTGCTAGTATCTATGGTTCTTAATTAAACATTATCTAGTCCAAAATTATTTCCAAATGCATACGATTACTCAAATGTAGTTGCAGAATTTTTATAAATCGCTTATCATTTAAAAGTTCCAAGCTACAGTTCACCACAGTAACGGAAAACACCTAGAAGCCGAAAATTTTATACATCAACGGTAATGTTGGTAACAAGTACTTTATGGAACCTAGGTGTAATGAAGGTCCTACAGCAAAAGGATTTTGCTGATATCAAATATTGTCAAGACCTGACCAATACTGGGTAATGTCAACTCCGCCAGCTGAATCAACGGCGCATTTCTCCCTACAGCTTTTCCCAAGAAAAAAATTATAGTTTCTCATTAATAATGTCCGATACCTTGCCATTCAGCATTACCACTTTCCTCTCATTTTCCTGCATAAACAATGCATGAATTTTGTAATATCAAATTAACACATTTATTATTATTCTTACAGTACTGAAAGAACTACAATATGGTTAAGGATTAGCTCCTATTACAATTTGCAACCACCTTTATCTCGAGCTCTCCGATGAGGATTTGCCAAGTCGATCCTCCTCAATCAAATAATTTTACCAACTGAGCCATATTCCACTAAATTAAAATAAAATCAAGCTCTTTGCATTAAGAGAGTAATTATCTCTTTCTAGACAAAGACATCATAACTAACGGTAGGGAAATGCCAATTTTCATTTCTCTTTTCTTCATATCACTATATACCGCCTTATTATTTCTCTTTGTATTCTAGTAATCTACAGAAAAACACTACATTTAGTATGCGAAGGATTTTGAAATGAAGAAATACTTTAGCTCATAACACTGATGAAGATGAATGATAAATTCTCTAAATTTGTATATCTAATTTACCGCTTCGAAGGCATCAGTGAAACAAACGACACAAGCAGGTTTACCATCCTTTGATCTCTTTACGGAAGCAGATGCATCACACTGCCAACATCGTGCCATAGCGTATTCTAAGTGAACGCAATTCTTTAGCCAGATTAGAATATACAATAAAACTGCCAATCAAATCATAATTAGCCATTACAAATCATGTCTTCATTCCAAACATGCGTAACAACTTCGCTGCACTTACTTTGAATATAATAAAAGACTGACAGCAAAACCACCGGTACAAAACAGCTATATTATTTTCGAAAAAAAAAAACACTTCATGTATCTGACTGAACTTCACGCTTTTTACCTATTTAAAAAATCTTCTCAGTGAATGTAGACCATAAAACACTGCAATTTCCTTGATCATTGTACTACGCTACAATCTAGGATGCTCAGTATCACAAACAATAAATTCATGTACGTGAAGAATTTTATATGTATTTGATGGATAGCAGATAAAACCATTCTGGTGAACAGTTCGAAAAACGCAAGACCGATCGATCAAGTATATCAATATAAAACAAAATATAAAACATAAAAATACGCAGTTTGTATTTAGGCAGATCTTTCCTCTGTGCATATAGATTATATAATACGAAATCGAAGTAGTAGCGAGTAGCGTGAAACAAAAATTGTGTCTACGTGGGACACCAGCATCTAATTCTATATGTTAAACAAATGAGTTAACATTTAATTGAATTTGCAACACATTATTCACTTTTTTTTTTGTCTTCAATGTCTACCTGGACTTAGAATGAAAATGACTGCTCTACTGACCCTGACAAGCCTAAAACATTCAAACATCCATCACTGAGTAAAAAACAATATGCGCTGTTTAAAACTAACTTCAAATAACAAAACTATGAAATGTAATTTAAAATGCTATGAAAGATTTGCAAAAATCATGCAGCATCATTTTTGAATGACAGCATGAAAATATGGTACGCTTAGACAGATCAATGTTACAGTCTAAAAAAAAACGAATATTTGAGAAAATTAATGAAGAATACAATATTACCATTAAGAAAAACATCAAAAATTCCAACATCATAAAATCAGGAAAATTGTTCTAAAATTCATTTGTTAACATTTCAAATACGTTTAGCGGGATCCAAAAATGATCAAAAAATTGTTAATAAGAAAGAACGGTATAGATTTTATACTGTCAGTTCCTGCCCAGTGAATGTTTTTCAAACTGATACAATTTTCCCGATGTTTTAGAGTAGAGGATACAAAAAAAAATCTTACCATTTATCATCATAAATATATAAAATATATCCAAACATATCACTGAAAGACAAATGTTCGCAAAATAGTAGAGCATAAATCCACAAAAAAATTAAAGCAAACAGATTCATAAACAAAGGCAAAAAAACAAGATTTTCTAAAACTGAAAATTATTATCCAATTCCATAATCAAAATATTTGAAAAGTTGGGTAGTCATAAATAGTGGCAACATGAAGCCCACTTGGAGTTGATCGTTGTGGTGCCTTGAGAGATCTTGAAAGCATCCAACTGAGAATCCAGATGTACACCTGCTTCGTATTGCCTCTTCAACTGACACGCTAGTTCCAAAAATGCATTATCCACATTTAAATTACTTTTTGATGATGTTTCAATGAACATGCACATGCCGTGTGCATTTGCTAATTCGCTACCTTCATCTCTTTCAACGAGACGTTCATTTTCAAGGTCTGTTTTCGTTGCTAAAAATTAGTTGTGATACAATTTTACAGGAATATATTACTTTATGATTATTTATCAACGAACTGTACATGCCTGCCACGCTGTTCGTTTAACTCTTTAAATCCGCAACTTTACAAATATTATCAAAATGTTCAGGAAATATGTGACGAAATGAACAATTCAACAACAAACTTACCTATAAGTACCTTGCAGACATTCGGTGCAGCAAATTTTGATACATCATCTAGCCAACGATGAAGAGATTCAAAAGATTGACGGCATGTTAGGTCATAACATAATAAAATACCATTTGCTGATCTATAATAAATGATCTCTACAATAAAAAACATCTGCCTGATACTAAGAATATTAAGACAAAGCTTTTTTTTCACAATCTGGCTTAAACCAGTTGCGTTTTTTATAGTAACCTTTACTCAATGTTTTACACACTGTTGTGAGTATGAAAAACTGTTTCTGGGAAATATAACAGTAAACTGTATTGTAAGATGACTTGTCACAATACCTTACACCATACTCATTCTTCATAAAAGGGGGTAACATCACGGCTTCAACATTCATGCTAACCTATAATAACTTTGAGTAATTGTGCGGAATCTTTCCTGACCGCCAGTATCCCAAATTTGCAGCTTCACACGTTTGCCTTCGATAATCAATGTTTTCATTGAAAAATCAACACCAATTGTTGTTCCTTGTCTTTCAATAAATGTTCCATTTTTGAACCTTAAATAGCTCACAACTACATTCAAATCCAGTTAAATTCAGTAATGTGTATAGATGTTATTAAGAATAAAAATGAGCCATTCCTACATTACCGAAACTCCGTTTCGGATTCTGTGCCTAATAATAGCATTATTCTTATAATCTACAACATGAAGTATCTTGGATATAGCAAGAAATGTTGTAGAAAATACAAATAAGTGGAGGACACCGTTTAAACTACTGAGATCTCTAGTAATATGAAACTATTCTAAAATTTTAACTGAGCGCAAAAAATCTTGTCGAATTCGAGGTTAGTACTGATCCTATTTCTTGACATATGAAAAGTACGTCACTGACTTTATTAAGCCTTCTTTAGTCGTCACCTTGACGAAGCTTGGACGTTAACGGAATTTAGAAATCCATAATACACTAAACACTGAAGGAAATAATTTCCGAAGATTAATGCGTGTTAGTCCATGTGAAAACATAATGGTTCCTACACCAATCAAAAATCATTAGCAATAATCAAACCTATTCCTACAATGCTTGAAAGTCTTATAAAATACCTTTGTACGACACAAGTTTTACCCACACCCATATCACCGATTAGAACTATTTTAAATAAAAAGTCGAAGGAATCGTCCGTTTCCATTACGAAGCTGCTGGTTACCAATTTCCTGAATTAAAGTGTGAAGCATATGAATAAAAAACTCCTATGCAGGAAACAAATGGAATTCACAGAACAATTTGGTTCATTTATAAATACTTATAAAAGGATGATGGGAGTTGAGAAGACTAAGTCCGAAACTTATGCAAGTGTATAGCCCGGTAAGAGTTTCTAATTGGACCGCTACTTCGTTATAAAAGCGCTAATAACAAAGCTTTTTTTAAAGTTGATATTTCAACACTTTTACAAGTGACCAAAAATTTCAGAAAATGTCAAATATTTAGCCATAGTAATGAGTACTTGTCAATCTGAATTGTAGTACACATTTAATGCCTGAAATATTTATATTTATGCAGTCACTTTCATATAAATTTAAAAACAAATAAAACAAATTAAGGAAAGATGAATACGTTACATATATTCAAAAAAGATTTTTGCTAAAAATGATAGGCAGAATGATTAGATCAACGAGTAACAAGGAAGAATACTCCTTTAGATGAAAGAAATCTTAAGAAATAACAGTAAAAACGTAGTGTCATCTGTATGTGTACGTTACACTGAAATTATACCCTGTAAAAAATTTTAAATTATTGAAAACATACGGAACATGTAATAAAAACTTTCGTCTGCAGTAGCACAGATCGTAACAATTAAGCTATGCTTATTACTAATTGCTTAAATAACTTTTTGTAAATGGTTACAATTGTTAAAATTCCGCAATAATCAATCCGGTGTGGTGTTGAGACAAATGTGATCTTATATTCAATATATGAAGGCATGTGACGTCACGAAAGAACTTTCGGGTTAACCCCGAATACTGTAGAGGAAGTACAAACAAACTTGACTGTTTGAGATGTTAACAACGATGCCACACTCAAATCTTGAAATCTGCTGCTATGGAATTCTTTATTACACTTTTATTCTCAAAATTAACCTCATCTTCCCACTAATTTCTATCTCAGGACACAACAGGGACAGATGACACCCGTCCAGAAAGATGGAGCCAGCGAGAACCAGCAAGCCAATTTTAACTTAGTACTGCACCACTCTGATTGAGACATATGAAAATGAAAGTCTCTCCCGGTGTTTATCTCTGTAGTAAACAGCTAATGTTGTGTTTGTTTTTACCTAGGCCTCTGTTTTTAATAGCGAATATTGACGCATGTACGGATTTTTTGTGAACTAGCTGTTCCATTATGTAGTGATAGCCATTTTAATCTTCATTTCATCGGGCCCATTTTAATGACCGCTCACTCAGAAATACTCTGTACTGTCCCTAGCCACTTGTAACGCAAATTAAATTGCCGCCAATGGCCTGCGTACATCTACTGCATTATGCAACTGTTTATCCGACTGGGGAAGAAAGTGGTTGTGTGCTGTGGTTTCATTGACTGAGTTGTCATCTGATGTTGATGTCCGCAGACATAACTGATAGAAACTGAACCTTTAGTTTGTCAGTTCACACACACATGAGCTATTTGCTTTCCCATCTTCTCCTTCATTTACTATTGTCTATACTTTATTGAAATGGATTTCCTATCATGAATCATTTCCATAACAAAATCATAAAAACTTTCCTCCTCATTTCTGTTCTTTCTATTCATATTCTTTCTTACGGAAGGGTGCCATTTCTGAGTTTGATTCTCTTGCCAAGTTTGTTAACTGCAATTAATTTCGAGCATTTCAGGAAGAACTATCTTGTGGTTTGTCATAGGACAGGATGAGTTGATGCATTTTACGTTTTCACATTGGATGAACATCTCTGAATTTTCATCTTGTATATCAAACTTCATTTCAAATTTTCCATATCATCTGTTATAAGTTTGATGGTTTCATTTGAGTGCATGTAATGACATGTGGTACAGAATGGAAGTCACTATCTTGAATTGTTTTCTTTAGATCTTCACACAATTATTTCTTTGGATTGGACATTGTAATGACCAAGTGTAAGATGAGTCTCTTTCTAACTGTCCAATGCAAACTAATTGTGAATCAGTGTCAGCTTATTAATGTTGCTCCCAAAATTTTTTAGTTCACTCAAACATTTGTTATATCCTTTGCTTTTTCAAATGTTTATAGTTCTTTTGATAGTGAACTGATTTACTTAATGGTATCATTTAACTTCACTGTATGCTTCAGCTGTCGTGTTTTTCTACCTTTATCATTTTCTTATCTCCACTGTTAGTTAATGATATATTTTCAAGGTGTGGAGTGTGCTGCTGAAAGAAAAGAGAACGAGTATAATGGAAGGTGTGGATCCAGACACTCTTCTAGAGTGGTTGCAAACAGGAGTTGGTGATGAACGAGATATTCAGGTAACTGGTGGATGTCTATGTCGTCTTTCATTATGTTAATTAGAGATTCCCTGTTACTCGGAAGCAATAAAAATAAGGAAAAACTGGATTTCAGTTAATGGCACTAGAACAACTTTGTATGCTCTTGCTGATGAGTGACAATATTGATCAGTGTTTTGAAAGTTGTCCACCGAGAACTTTCCTTCCTGCATTGTGTAAAATATTCCTTGATGAAACGGCTACAGAAAATGTTTTGGAAGTATGTATTTAATAGATTATTCTTGAAGTTGTCGTTTCAAATTTTTCGAAATGAATGATTTTAAGCGGATAAGATTATTTAATTTCAAGTGGATCAACAGTTTTGCTTCAGAAAGTAAAGATTTACACATTTCCAGTTTTTGTAGTTACACTAGTTTATAAGTTGAAGGGTGTCTGCCGCAAATTAACGCAAACGTAAAATAACGCATTAGTACAGTTTAAGAAATTACACTTGAATTTCGTAAGGGAGAGACCATGCAAAAATTTGAACTAGGTAGCTAAATAATGGAAACATAAAGGGTGTTCAGGAGAACACAGAGCGAGCCATTTTGTTACCGCCAAATCTATTCGCGAACATTTTTTAATTGCCAAATGAAGTAAGAGAATTTTTAAAATAGCAAAATAAATTTAGGTCACTGCACGTGCTATAACATACTATTTGGATGTATCGAATGAATGCACCAGACGAATAACACAAGTGGATGGTGCTGTTAAAGCAATCTGTAACCGACTGGCAGTTGCAGAAATGACTGATCGTACAAGCAAGGATCTCGGTAACAAATTTTACTACGTACAGCATTAATGTTTTTCTATTGGACGTGTATAAAACTAGAACATCAAAGATGTGTGAAGGATTTGTGTTAAGATATGCATTTCACTTCACACTACACTGTCACATGTTTAGAAAAGTGAAGAGGATATAAAAAACTGGTGAAGGTTAATCTAGGTGGAAGTAAATCATAAGTTACATTAACTATTTTTAACATATATTTATTTGTCTATTAGAAATTGTCGCACTCTTTTCATTCTTTGGGAACATTTTTATTACAGAATTTTACTTATGTTACATATTATTGTTTCTTCAATTTTTTTTTCAGCCGAACAGTGTGTGAAATTACTCGAACATGTTTGTCAACGGGAAACATCTGCAGTGTTTGATGCTGGGGGATTGCAGTGCATGTTGAGTTTAGTTCGTCAACATGGACAATATGTTCACAAGGTAACTTGTCAGAAATTTCATTTATTTGGTATCGAAATTTGAAACATAAAGTTGTACATTAAGTGATTAGTATTAAAAATAGAATTTATCTTGCCTCAAAATTTGAAACTTTGCACTTGCCCTGTGGTATTTTAAATAATTAGCAATATTTTAAAATTTATAGTTGAAACTGGGAGTATTAGGCCTGACATGTCTGTCTCTAAATGCTATAGATTCTTAGCAGCATTACAAAGGTAATGGAAGTCATGACTATGTTATGATTCCCTTAATTAAAATGGTATTATCATCAATTCATATTCAAGGATACTATTCACTCAGCAATGTCTGTCATCACGAGATTATGTAGCAAAATGGAACCGAGTGATTCTACCATGCCGGAATGTAGTGCCAGTTTGGGAGCTCTTCTTGAACATGATGATCCGAAAGTTTGCTTTGCCGAAAATTCATAAATTATTTTAGATTACTATTAGACATGGTAAAGTTATGGTTTTATTTAATATTTACATAAATGATGCTAAATACAGTTGAAAATCTTAATTATTTGACAAATGATTGTTTTTTCGAACATTAAAATACTGTTTTCTGTTCAGGTGTCAGAATGTGCTCTGCGTTGCTTTGCTGCATTAACGGATCGTTTCATTCGTAAATTCATGGATCCAGTGGAAATGGTACGACATGGGAATTTGGTTCAACATTTACTTAATTCACTAGTGCCTGCACATCGGACCAGTGGAGTTTGCGCTGCATCACCGTCACATATCAGAAATGATAATTCAGTGGGATCAAATGATTCGATAGCATCATCAGCATTTAGCTTAAATCGACCAACATCATTCACTTCCGTTGTCATTTCATTATTGAGTAATCTTTGTCGCGGATCATCGATTGTTACCGAACAAGTTGTAAGGTAATTTTTACGGCTAGCTAGTCAAGTAATTGGATTTTTGATACATTGTACCACTATTAATGCTTTGCTGATATGAAATTAAAGGGGAGAATATTTTTAAATAGCTTTTTTCAGTTCTCCATTATTTTTTTGTGCACTAAAAACAGTTCTCACGAGCAAAGATGAACGGTGTATAATGGATGCTTTGCGTTTTTGCGATCTTCTTATAGTACTTCTGTGTGAGGGGCGAAATGCTTTACCAAAAAGCATGGGTGCTATTGTGGCTAGTCGTAATGAAACAGGTTTGTCAATTGCAGATTTTGTTTGTTCTGTGGAGTGTTTCTGTCTTTTTGAAATTCTGAATTTCTTTCGTTTGTGATTTTGTTTGTTCTCAGGTCCTAATTCGTTTGACCGTTCTCATAGGCATCTCATCGACGCAATTCGGCAGCGTGATACAGATACTTTGATTGACGCTGTTGAATCAGGACAGGTAAGGTTTTAAATTTTTACGTCTTGATTCAAAAAATTGTATGAATGAATAGCTCTTAGTTTGACGATGATTGGTAAGTCATCATCATCTACTACAAATGATTTAAATGTATGATTTTTAAAAATTATTTTGACTAAAGATACAATTTTTGATTGCTCTCACTATAGTTATCTTTTTAGTTAGTTTGAACTAGAGCTATTAATCTGAATTAGTTTCTATTAATTTGGATAAGAGCTGAACATTACGAGAACGCTGCTGATATCATTATTTATTCTGCTTAGCATTTATTGATTGAATTGTTTTTAAAAAATGGTATTCTACAATACGTCTCATAAATTGTTGCAGGTTGATGCAAATTTCACGGATGATGTGGGACAAACTTTGCTTAATTGGTCTTCTGCATTTGGCACTGCAGAAATGGTGACATATTTATGTGATAAGGGTGCCGATGTAAATAAGGGTCAACGCTCTTCATCACTACATTACGCTGCTTGTTTTGGTAGGTCAGATGTAAGTTATTTTTATATCCAATTAAGATTTTTTTCGAAACTTGTAGCTTATGTATTCATTTATCTTTATTCTAAGATTGTGAAAATTTTGTTGAAATACGGAGCGAATCCTGATCTTCGTGATGAAGAAGGTAAAACAGCACTGGATAAAGCACACGAAAGAAGTGAGGAAGAGCATCAGTTAGTAGCGAATATTTTGGAAAGTCCAAGCTCTTATATGCAGAGAGTTGATGAAGGTGAGGTAAAACCATTTCCTTATGCAATTAGGTCCTTCAATAAATCTCTTCAAAAGAAGCAATCTCCCTGATCAACTTCCATTGTTGGTAGTTGTTGTCTTATTAATTGTTATTAGTTGCCACATATTTGGGTATCTTCATTGTATGCATAATATTAGAAATCCACTTTTATCTTGTATTATTAAGAGATAACTTCAGTACCTATATGATCAATATGGACGTGGAGCTTTGTACTTGAACAATTGAAAAATGTAGGATTCAAATAGTATTCGAATTTTTGATTTAGAAAAGGTAATGAAGGGGAAAACTGATGTTGCGAGAGAAACATCAAATGAAAAGATCGATCCCGCTATAGTGCGTCAGTTACTAGAACATCTTTTACCAGTTTTGTGCGATGTTTATCAGGTAAAACAGTTGTATCATTTTGTGAATTATCGCTTCAAGACTTCACGATTGCTTTATATGCGTTTCTCATTTTAGTATTGGCTGTTTTGTAAAATATCTTGCCACAGTTGCTGTTAACTCTTTAAAAAAACTTGCGATTTGCAGAAACTCATCACTGACTTAAATGTGAAATCTGGTTTAACACAACAGCTCATATCATTCTCTTTTATTTAGTAGTCAAGATCATTTCCAGTAATTATTCTGGATATCACTGAAATAAGTGAAACCCCAATCTGCAAGATTTTTCTGTCTTAATTAAGGTCATGGTTTCTTAGCTTGTCATTAATTGCAGTTTTATGCTGTTGTTGGAACCGCAAATTTATCAATAACTTACAGCGTTCACTTGGTGCTAGTGTACATAGATCCAGTTTGTCGCTTCTTCGTAAAGCTGTCTATTATATATCACCTGAGTCAATGGAATCGATGGTTACGAATGACAATAGTGAAATCGATATTCCGAATGATATCTGTTTTTCTCGTGGACAGCGGCTTGCTGAAAATCTTGTCACCGTTCTTATGATAGGTTTGGAACATGAAGACGATACAGAATCGCATGAAAATGTGTTACAAGTATGTACTCAATCGCAGAGGTTATACAAATACTCTTAACTCTAGGAAACAGTAACATCCCTAAAATTGCATTATTTTTTTCTTTTGTTCATAAACAAGAGTAGCAAATTAAATATGAAAGTCTGACCCACATACATTTTGTTCAAGCCATTAAAAAAAACAGTTGTTCTCATTCTTAATAAAACAAACGGGCATTCAGTTGCGAGTAGGCAGTGTGCGTAATGTTTGAATAAACAGTACTGTACAGGTAAATTTTACAGATTATCAAGTCTTTATTCATGAAAAATACCGACTTTTGGTTAGAGCAGTTGATGCGCGTTGGAATTTTTGAAAAAATTGAAGCTATTGCTAATCAACCAGTAACACCAGTTAAAGATGGAGCTGTGTCAACAATGGTCATTGATGAGAGTGGTCGCATATCAAGCTCTTTATCTGTTACAGTCATGGATAACATATTTATGAAAGTAGATGAACTTTCACAAGGTTCAGTTGATTATAACTCATATTTTTTATAGGCAAGCAAATGCGCATTCTTGTGGCAGGATTTTACAAATATCGACTTGTTACAAATAAATAGTTGCAGAAGAAAGTTCTGGCATAAAAAATAGACGGCATTTGACAGCAAATTCTTCAAAGAGCTCCAGTGATGAAATTATAACGTCTTCAACAGTTATATCATCAATTAAGGAAAAAAGTGACCACACGATGGTCAATGTTCCTGTCCACGTAAGTTAGATTTTATTGAGACATACGATCTTTATATTTTATTCCTCTTTGTTTTGTCACTGTTGTTTTCTGGTTAAAGATTTTCTAGCTTCATTCGACAGTGCACTCATAACCATAGTTTTTGTTTCCAGGATGATGATTCATACAATACACCGGTAACTCCATCTACTCCGGAAGCATCTGAAACTGATTCCGTCACACCGGGTTGGTATTTATGTTAGCTGCCATATCTAATAGTTATTGATGACGAAATTTAAAAATTGAAAGGAATTTCAGCAAAAACTGCTGCTGAAACATAATTGTTTTCGACTCTACCATTATTTGCTGTTTTTTTGTCGCTTTATTGGGGAGTACCATTTCACAGAATCCTGCAAATGTGTAATTCTCACTGCTTTCTCTTGTGGAATATAGAGCTATTTTTATAGTGACTTGCAAATATAATGTCAGTACTGATCTTTCATCAGCAGTAGATGATCAGTGGGAAATTGTACAGGGTAAGAGCTATCGATGGAAAGATTGGAGGATAATCAAAACTCGAGATTCCTTCTTTATTTGGTGCGATGCTGTTGCCGTGGAGTTCAGGTCTGTTTTTTTTGATGTGGAAATAGACTAGTGTTATAATTCAGCAATTTCACAATCAGTTATTACTATAAATTGGAAATTGTCTCCGCTCATTTTTACTAGTGTTTTCAGTGATGGTAGTAATGGTTGGTTCCGCTTCATGTTAGATGGTCAGCTCAGTACTATGTATAGGTATTCCGTTTGTCTTGAATTCTTGTCATTTTATTATTGTTTTTTCTCTTCCAACTCTTGCTTGATCACATACTTCTAGCAGTGGGAGCCCAGAGGTTGGTTCTGACAACGCTGAAACACGTGGTGAGTTTTTGGATAAGCTCACCAAAGCTCGGAATGCTGTGCCATTAGGCAGCTTGCTTCATTCGATATTTAGCGTACCGGATATTAGTAAGACGGTATTTGTTTTTATTTAAACCATTGTGTGCAGCATATCAGTTTATTATAAATTTGCTCGTAAAGTAAGTCGAAAAGTATTTCCGAAATGTTAGGCTTTTAACAAGTTTAAGCTAAAGCTAGGTTTGGTATTTTTATTGCTTTAATATTATACATATTTAGATTGAAATTGGCAGTTGGATCTTGGCTTCGCCAAAAGTTAATGAACTGACTATAACGAATCGTGATGGGAACCAGCAGCGTTTGATCATTGTAGAGGATTTGCCAGGTTTCATTTTTGAGTCAAATCGCCAAACAAGACACTGCTTTCAAGCGGAGAGGACTTTGGGTTCGTTTGAACATATTTTTTGAACTGCTGAAATGTTTTTGTTAAATTTCCATTATGAGTGCGTGTTTTCCATTTATTTAAAGGTGCATTTGTACAAAAATAATTGAATTTACTTTATCTTTGTAATTACATTTCCAGGCTTGGACTTTGTTACTGGATGGGCTGCAAGAGGCGGCGGACGACGTTTGCGCTTCCGCGCGGAGACCCAGAAAGCAAAACTACAAGAAATGGCGAAAGAAATTTGGGACAACTATTTGAAAGAAGCGCAGGCAAAGCCGCGGGACGCCTTGGTTGAATTGCAAAAAGCATCATCTACAATTAAGGTTCGTGTAAGTGAATGTAAACACGCATCGTAAAAGTGAGACTGGGTAGATAACAGTACAATTAGAAAAATGTCTCAGATGTCTTCCACTCATGAAGTTCGGAATACTTTTCTGTTGCAGAAAAAAAAATGTCATTCAGATGCTATTTGGTTCCACCGAATTAGTTGATTTTATTTAAGGGAATTTGTCAGCAAAAAAATGGTCGACTGCCAGAACATATGCTTTCGGAACTAGAGGCGGCTCTGAAATGTATACATTCTTCTGTTGTCAACGATCGTCTGCTATCAACTTTTGAGTTATCGATATCTGGAATTGTTGATGCTTTGTTGGCATTTCTGAAATTTTTACAAGGGGACACGGCTTGTGAAATAGCAGTCATTTTCCGAAAGGTTAAATTTCTATTTTTTAACATTACATTATTTCATAATTTTGGTTTTTTTATGTCTTTGTTATTTATTTGTCAATTATAGGTGCCATTTACCTTTTTTAAACAACGAAAGTTTTTTTTAAGGTTTTCGTAGACCAACGTTCACTGTCTGCCCTTGTGCGTAAAATGGTGTCGGTTCTAGATGCTGTAGAAAAATTTCCTCAGTATCTATATGACACTCCCGGTGGTTCATCGTTTGGTTTACAATTACTTAATCGTCGTATCAAATTGAAATTGGAACAGTTTAATCCAAATACGCCGTCTCAAATGCAGTTGTTGAATCGGTAATTTTTCATACTATTAGCAAAAGAATACGCGCGTTGAATTAAAATTATAGTTAAACAATTTTAAGGAGATCATTGTGGAGTATTGTTTCGAACTAAGTGGAGTATTTAAAAAGCTTATCTTAAGTATTTTGCGAACTAGAAGAGTCCCGTCAAAAGTCACTCACAGTTCATGCAGCAAGCAGAGACAGTTCTGTAAGATACTTCAACTACTTTGGCTTTATTGAATTTTAGATCGGGTAGAACAATGAGAGTGGAACCATTAAGTACAGTGAAGCAGTTGAAGTGTTATATTTTACGAATGGTTGCTAAACAATGGTATGATCGAGGACGTGAAACTTTTCATTTTGTGAAAGAAATAAGAGACGCAAAAAAACGTGGATCAAAAATTTCGTTTACTTACACTAATGACTTCGATGACAAAGGTTTTTCAGTACTTTGGTTTATTTTAATGGTTGGTCAGGTGCATGCTGACTGTATCGTAAATGCAGCCGTTGGGCTATTATTTATGTACTCTTTGACTGAAAACACATAATGATTACCTTAAGGGACTGCTCGGAGCTCCCTTATGATGGTGACTTCAAACCGTTCAATTTTTAAACTGTCCGTTGTTAGTATAGTAGTGGTGTTGGTACTTAAAATAAAGACGTTCTGTATTTTCACAGCTTTTTTCTGTAAAATGTCATGATTAAGTCTTTTTTTACTGATAATCCCTTTAGGTTTAATATACTGGTTGGGAACAAATGGAAAAACAGTAGCTGAATGGACGAATCCAGCAAGCGTTCATGTTGTTTTTGTGACAAGTTCTGATGGTGAACGCTTGCCATACGGCCACCATGAAGACATTCTAAGTCGTGAAGCTCTCAATTGTCACACCTCGGATGATAAGTGAGGTTTTTTGAAAGAGAAAATAAGGCTTGTATTTTTATGATTTCTGCAGTTTTTAAGATAGCGTTATAATCGATCCATTTATAGAAACGCTCATTTTACGATTGATCTTGGCGTTTATTTTTATCCAAATACTTATACCCTTCGCCATGCTCGTGGCTACGGACGATCTGCCCTTCGTAATTGGCTTTTGCAGGTTTGTGTTATGATGCTTTCGAAAATCAAGAGATTCTAGTTGAAGAGCTAAGTAGTAAGAGTTGCGGAACGAGTTAATTTGATTAAAATTTGTCATTTTGGATGCATGAGTTGGAGTTTTGTCTCCAAACAAATAAATTTAAAAGAAATTTTGATTGTAACTTTTTACACTGTGTTTTTTATAGGGTTCTCATAATGGTCGAATATGGGATGTACTCGTGGTACACGAAAACGATGCTTCCTTGAATTATCCAGGTTCTACAGCAACATGGCCAATTGTTTGTTCAGAGGGAAAAGGTACAATGCAAGATTTAGTTGTTTTAATAAATTTATTTTTATTGCGTTTACGAGGTATTGAAGTCCATGTTTATTGCAACATAAATAGGAAATAGAAGTTGTCATAAATCACTCTTAAGGTCCCTATCGATATATCCGCATTGCACAAAATGGTAAAAATGCTAGTAATCAAAATCATTATTTATCGCTATCAGGTTTTGAAATATATGGTGATGTTGTTGATGTCGTGGTAAGTATTTAAGCCTTGAAGTGATTTTTTTCTTTGCTCTGTTTTCTGTAATGAAAATGAAGGTTTGCTACCAATTTTTTTTTAAAGGTGAATCATAAGGAAAAAAGTGTTATTAAGGCGTTTCAAAGTTTTGTGAATTAAACGTATGATGCATTTACAAGAAATAAGAGTGATCTTCGTTTAAGGCATAACCGTTCTTCATTTCTATGATTGGAGAGGAATATTTCCTTCAGGTAGATGATTTTAAAATTCTGGATGAAAAACCAAACATGAGCAGCAGGCGATCCAAGAAATGCATCGTTAATACCAAGGAAATGTCAGCGAAAGACAGTATTGCTAGTGAAGCACCGCTCGTTTCAACAAATACTGACGTACGTTTAGCAACTTCATTTAGTGATGCCAGTGTTGCACATTTACCTGGCGGCCAAACCAACAACAAAGTTGTAAGTGGTATTGTTGGATCTGATTTGATGCTTGGCGCGACAAATGTGATGAAGAACAGGTTTGATGAATTGCATCTTAGAGTAACTACCTATGTTCGGAGTTTTTAAAAAAGATATCCGTGTCGCTTTTGTTTATAGTTTCAACAGAATCAATTTGTAAACTGTTAATTTAGTTTCAATCCTATTTGAGTAAAGCTGTTTTTTATTTGCTTTAAGAATGTTTATTGGAGTTCCAGGACGTCTCGCTATCGGCGTGGTTCACGTTTATTGGCGGCAAATATAGCGGGACGTGGGGTACGTATAGCTAACGTACCTGATGCAATGGCCTGTCCGCTGGGCAGTCGTGTAGTTCGGGGCCCGGATTGGAAATGGGATGATCAAGGGAGCAATATGGAAGGCACGGTTATATCCCTCATTGATAATGGTAAATTTCTGTTTTAGCTTAGGCTAATCATTATTTTTAGAACGAAAAGTGAATCACAATATTTAGGTTGGGTTGATGTTCAGTGGGATGATTGTACATCAAATTCTTACCGCTTTGGCGCCGACGGAAAATATGATATTGAACTGAAATCTGTTGAATGGACACCGGTAAATTTCGCATTTTAAAATATTTCTATTAAATCATTTTGTTCAATTGCTTGGCGATGCCTTTCGGAAATAAAATTTTAGGGTTTACGTCGAGGTTTCCGAGTAGTTGGTACACGACGAGAGAGTCATGCTGCAACTACATTGTCTCCTACCAGTAGCGGTCAAGTCCCTCCTGGATTCTCGTAAGGAAGTTTTTCTTTTAGTATTTCTTATGCCGTGAGATTAAATTGAAAATTAGATTCATGATATTCATACAAGTCTTTTTTATTTTGAAGTCTGATACTTTCATTCTATTTTCAGAAATCAGCTTCCTCCAGTTCCTCGTGGATTTGCAGATTATAGTCCCACAGGAACATTACGAAAAGCAAAGCCTGGCAGTGCACCTTTTTCTCAATATCATCAAAGTGTCAGTTCACGTAACAGTGCTGAAATGGGTGGTGTGTTTTATTTTTTTATTATATTATCTGGTTACAAAGTTGTTCAAGTTGTGTAAGCTCATTTTTGCGAAACTGCTTTCAGTAATCATGAAACTGTAACATGATAAAAACTTTCCGAAAAAATTTTTTCACGTTGTGATTCATTTTTGCGAAGTGGAATGTGAGTTTGAAGTTGTTATTGCAATTTATTTTGAGGTTTTGATCGGAATATATCCAATTCTTGTCTTCAATGTGGTTCACAAGAACACCGCACAAAAGACTGCGCTAATGTTTTGGATTGTTCCAATTCGCAGAGATCAGAAATTAATGCAGAAGAAGGCGAAAGTAAGTCTGAAAGTCTGTTAAGAAATCACTTTGATTCTTCTAAGTCTTCAAATGTTGCCTTTTGCAAAGTACGTATTCAATATTCAGTGTGAAGTTGATATTTGCAGGCAACTCTGATACTAAGGTTGTCCCTTCAAATCAGATATCTTCAACTATTGCACAAAAATCGATGTCAACTACAAATTTATTTGATGTAGAAGTTTGGTTTATTTAATTTGCGCAAAAGTGATTAAATAGTACTCTCTACGTTTGTTTGTTTTTTTACTGACACATGAACATTACTGATATTTTGACTGAATTTTACGCTATAATTTTCCGAAATATGACAATTTGAAAGTGATCATTAATAGACATTATTAACAAATTTACATCGGTTCAAAATTTTATACTACGATTTCAGGGATCTGAAGCAACGAAGCGAGCATCGGTAGCATCAACAAATCAAGCGGCTAGTGCGGAATCTTTACAGCATCAGACACCATCTCTAGAAAATTTATTGGCGCGTTCAAAAATATTTGATGACCATATCCCAGAAGTTGTCTCGGATGATATACTTGCAGTCGAGAGTCAGCATACAATTGGTAGGTGTTTCCGCTTTTTCAAAGGTAACAATTGCTTTTCCGTGTACTTCTGGAATAACTGCCTGTTTATTATTTCTGTAGTTGATTCGCCAACAAAATAAATATTTTTTGTATGCTTTATTCTGCACTAAATTTGCAACCTGTAGAGACCATCTTCTTTTCATGTCTCCTTCCTTAGCTGTGAAATCCAGTCGCAGGGCTAGTTCTTTTTCTTTGTTCTCTTTGCTCCTGTAAACATGTAACAAATATTGGTCTGATAAGGAGAAGGAATGCATCAGTTGCTGATGTTATCAGTGCAGATATATAAGTTCCAGAAAGTTTGCTATTACCAGTGTACTTTCGTCAGTTGCCTAATAGCTTGCTTTTCTTCACCGTTCTTGCTATATTTATGTTCTCTGTCGTAAATGCAACGTAATTGTAATGCACTTTCACATTTCGTCTTCCTTGTTCGTTGATAAACATATATTTGCTTTATCAATTTATAAAACATTGTGTTCTCATATAACTTCAGGCTCCTCAACAGCTATCGATACTGATCAAGAAAGCGTTTCTACAAATAATTGTGCTGGCTTGGATACTAGTATGGAAAGTTTCGATGGTGCAGTCGCAATTATCGAGCAGACACATGATGTGAATGTTTCTCTGAAAACTTGGTACGGTATGAAACGTCGATTCTGAAAAAAGTTCAGATGAGAATAGTGTTAGCTGTAACTTTTTTTTCACCATATTTCAAGGCGGTATTTTCTTTTGTCGTTCGTTGAATTAAACATTTGAAGCACACACGTTAGTGGCTCTCAACCTGTGCTACTTGATCAAGATCATGACACCTTTGGAGAAATTCGAGTAATCAAACAACGTGACACATGTTCATATCCTAAAGATTCGATTAAATCCACTGTACAAAATGACCTCGTTCCAATAAGCAACAGTAATATGACGTCGTTGGAGGAAGCGAATGCGCGAAATTTAGCCAAGTAAGTTGCTTTTTCTTGTTTTTATATACTACGCGAATGAGAACAAATACATGATAAAAATGTAACGCTGTGTGTAGTAGCTTTAATGGAAGCTTCATTTACAATATTATAATCAATGTTTGTTCTTATATTACTATATTTAGTTTAAGTGTTAGCGCTCCAAATTTGGTTGTTGTACGACAACTCCAACAATCGGGAACGGTGTCAAACACTGATCAAGTGTTCATGCCCGGTGACGATAATTTGGTACGGAATATTTTACATGATTTGGCCAATGATCCGTCTCGGCTTCATAGTTTACATCGACTTGCGCTTGCAGGAACCGGTTCAGCTTTGATAAATGATAGTAACAATGGTAGGCTTTCTTTGGAGCACCTTCCTATTCTTTGGAGCACCTTCCACTTTAACTACTTTTCATTCTTAACTATTTGGTAATGTTTCTGTCCTTGGCACTTGATAGGTGAAGTGGGTCAAATCAAACAAATAGCAAATATTTATGCGTTTTCTTCATTTTATATAAAAAGGACAGTTTTCCGCGCTTGTTGGTATGGAAACCATATTTTCATATACTACTCATCCCATATTAATGAGTACTTGAGCATACTTGCACTTTTAATTCTATTGTCTTGTCTTTTTGTGCATGCTCAGTATTTTAATTCAGTCATCGAGATAGTAAAAATGTGCGAAGAAGATGAAAGACTCTTCTATCTCTTAAAGAAAAATGTAATGGCACATATGAAAAGTGCGTAATTTATTATAGCAATACGTAATTCCACTCAGCGATATTTAATTGATGGAGAGCATGGACGAGTAACGGACGAATCATCCGGAGCACTGACTCATGAAGTTACTCGCAGAAATGCCGATATGAATAGTGAAATCAGTGATCGCATCGATGCTATCACACCAGTTGCTGGTAATTGTTTCTCTTCAAGTCGCCGTATTGATGTTTTAAGGGTAAAATCGAAGTGTAGCTTTTGTAGGAATTAATTAAAAAAAGTAATTGCAATATATTCAAGCATAGAAAAACCTTATTTATTTTATCCTTGTCTTGATTCATTTATAGATGACGAATCGAGCGAAAACAAACTAGGAGATGATTGGAAACAGAGAGAAGGAAGTCTTTCAGGGATGCAAGGAAAACTTCCCCTGGAGCCTGTGAAAATCTCTTTGGTACCCATGATGTTGCAGTCATTTAATGCGGGGCGAGGAATCATAAGTATTGTTTTATACATCAATTAGAACTTTTTTTTGCATATTAATAATTTTTTTGAGATCTTAGTTATTATAGCATTGTTGAGATTATATGAAAAAATGTATAGAGGTGACTAAATATGCTACCCAATTAATGCGTATATGCGGAAGACAAAAAGAATTTGCTATCTTTTTTGAATTGCTGTTCTATTTCTACGCTATCTCTTTGTAATTTACAGGTGAGGAAAATGGTAATCGTAGTGAAGCAGTGACAGATGAAGTATCGAGTACTGGCAGTACAGTTTTTTATTCAACTGATCGCAGAGCATCTTTAAATTCATGTTCACGAAAGCAGCTTTCAGGTCCGTATTTTTTTGTTTTTTCTTTTAGCTTTTAGATCAGGTGGCTTTCTGTAACTTTATTATGAAATGTATAAATCATAAATATCGGAAAACGCAGCAAGTATCATTATTAGAAATTTTCTGGCTAAAATTTTACATATCTTGCTCTCTTTTGACATTATGTCAAATTTACTGGCAGTTAGTTATGTATGAATATTTAGACGAAGATATTTCTGATAAAGCTGATGTATCGATGGAAGCAGTTGGATCCAATCAATCAGATGGTCCTCAAAGAGCATTTGGTAAACCTTCGTTTGGAACGAGTTCCCGGACAGCTTCTGGGACACAGTCTGCTGCTTGTATGTATTTTTATCCTTCTTAAAGTTTTTGATAAATAAGAATAGAAAACATTTTTTCCTCCTGAGGAAAAAAAAAGTTGCTTTTTTTGATATGTTATTTATTCAGCTGTATTTTTGTATTTTGTTATTACAAAGCGCCATTATGTATTAATTAAAGTAAGAGAAAGTTATGACTGATTCTAGTGTTAAAAAGCTTTTTCTATTTAATAAGGACAAATATCTACATTTTAGGCTCACGACGTAGTACGCAAGGTAGTGGAGGCAGTTTCCGTTCGCGTTTAGGTAGTTATGCAGATGTTCTACGCTCTGTTGTCATGCAACAAATCCTTGATTCTGGTGGTTCAATGAATGGTCTCGAATTAGAAGAAATTGAGGTCTGTGTTCAGTGTATTATTTCCACCTATTTCAGTAACAATCGATTGTAAGCATAGCACTTCAATAAGCAGCGTTATATGTTTTTGATATTGAGAAGATTTTTTTAGATTCACAGTGATGAACTAGATAAACAACAGGGGATCGCGGTCAGAATTATACTTTTTTAGTGGTTAAAAATAAGGATCGTTGTAATTTATTGCCATGGAGATTTCATACCCGTAACAGTTTGGATTGTTTCACTTGTTCCACTCACTTCAGGATGACATATATGATGATGAAATGCAAGATGAAGGTAACGAAGATGATTGTGATGAGGAATATGCGAGTGGTTTATCTGTGGAGGCACTCGCACAAGCAGCAGCTGCTCTTCGTAGGCAGTCTAATGGAGGAAGTATTGGGTCCAGTGGAAAGCTGAAGCTTAATTGGAAGCAGGCACGACATTTTTCTTGTATTCAGTTAATTTGCTACTTTAGTCTTTTTCGTGACTGGTTAGAGCCTTTAGATGTTAGTATGGGATACGTTTCGAAATGACGAAATTTAAATCGGAATTCAGTTCTCAATCTTGATATTAATGGACTCTTTATTGTTATTACTCTATTTTTTATTTAAAGATTGTGATGGACGAGGCTGGGAGATTGATAAGTGATCGGGGTTTACGAGTATCAAATTCCTCAAGTGATAACAAACAGAGCAGAGGAGGTCTCAGTCGGAATTGGGATGATGAGTTTGTTTTGAAGCACCAACTACCCGCTTTAATTCCTGCCTTTGATCCTCGTCCAGGCAGAACAAATGTCAATCAAGTATCTTTTACTTTGTTTGCTGTGCATTACGAGCTGTAGGTTGCCGGCTGCTTTTTCGTATAATTCATGTATTAAGCTTCATAAGGTTTATTTTTACTATCAATACGATTTAATAATGATATAAACATTTTTGATAATGCGGTTATTAATATTACTGTTGTTCCAGACCCAGGATGTTGAACTGCCACAGGATATCAGTGAGTCTCAGAGTGAAGCAGTATTTCCTTCTACGTGTTCAACTCTATATTCGAAAGAGGAAGTATGATTCAAAAGACTAAATTTGCTACAGTTACTTATATTTTGGATGCTGTTTTTCAGGAACCAGAGTTGCGTTTATACCTGCAAGGACCCAATTTAGCGAATATCAGTAATGTTACCGTCGAATTGGATGATGATGACAAATCCATATTTTTCTATCTCCAGCAACTTGCTCAAAGCGTTGAGTGGGGACAGGTGAAACTATAAAATATAATATTTCCACATTTCCACATATCACAATATGTATTGATGATGACCATATGTAGCAATATGCTTAGTTTATACGTATACGACAATTGCTAAATTTGATGAATGAAATTCAAAGTACTGCATTTGCATTGTACTGCGCTCACTTGGCTCTCTACGATGGCACTGTTAAATAGGTGATAATTCATCATTGTGTTTAAATTTAGCTGTTAGTGAAATGACATTGCAGAAAAATGAAAGAACAAGGCGTGTTTGGGAGCCAACATATACACTGATTTATGGAGATGTATGTGACAGTAATGAACTTCCTCAAACGGTTAATAAAAAAGTTGCAGAGATGAATGGTATCCCAAAAAATGTTGCTCACGTAAGTTCATTTGTTTTAATATATTTAAATTTTTGGTTTATAAATTATGATAACTGTTCTATTGTATATCAGACTTTGTCATCAGGTTTTTTTTTTTTGGTTGGAAAAGCAGCTTCTGGTGAAGAAAACCATTGAATTTATTATGTTAAATCTTTGTCTTACGCTGTTTGATTTTTTTATAGTACTATATCAAAGGCTTGAGAGGGATAAAGGTAGTTATTAGAAAGTTGAATCCCGTGCTAATTAAGCAAATCCTAAGCACAAATTTCAGACGTTAGTCGTTCTTTCAAACCTATATAAAATTGGTGTAATGGAATATGAAATGACGACAGATATTTTTGTTAGTGAAAAATTGACACAAAAATTGATGCAAGAGCTGGCAGATCCGTTGATTGTTTCTGCAAAAGCTTTACCTCCTTGGTGTGATGAACTTATTTTCAAATATCCATGTTTATTTAGTGTCGAAACAAGGTTAGTTCCGCCTTTAATATTGCATGAAGTTGTTGACACAAGTAGTACTATTCTGCCACTTTTATTGACCGATTATGATTAAAATGACTAAATTTCTAACTCTGAGCCGCGTTTCTAAAGGTTTTTTTCTCTTCTAAAATGTTCATTAATTTTAATGTACAGTACTTTTTTCTACAGTGGTGAACAAGGTACTGCGAACCAAAAAGTTGGAGTCTGGAATCCAAAGTTGTGAGAAGAGACTATAAAAACATTGTTTCATTATGATGCAGTTAAAAGTTCATTATCCCATATCATTTTTTTATAGGAATAATTACTTTCGAGCTACTGCGTTTGGCACTTCACGTTCAATTGTGTGGCTACAAACTCGTCACGATCAGGTACGAAATTTATTGTCTTACTTGGTATATTAGAGTCATCACTCCATTCCACTTTGTCTTAGTGCTGACAGTTGTATCGATGTGTTTGTTCAGCTAATAAAACATCGAAACAGTGATCATGTCATTCAGAATATTCTAATGTGTAATTAACAGATGCTTGACCAATCTCGTGGCGCGACAAGTACTGCAGCAGTATCGAACCTTGCTGGAACTCGTAGAGATGATAACTATCCAGAATTCCGCATTGGCCGAATTAAACATGAACGCATTAAGGTATTTTTTCAAAAAAGTGACATTTAACGAGAAATGATTTCGAGAATTACAAGATTTCTGGTTTTTAAAAACATTTTTTTAAATACTTTACTGTCTCATTCTTTTCAACTGCAAAACATTTAATCCTAGGTACCTCGTAATGGTGAGCAATTATTCGAATATGCTGCTCGATTACTGGAGTTTCATGCATCTAGGAAAGCCGTGCTGGAAGTTGAGTATATTGATGAAGAAGGAACTGGGCTGGGGCCTACATTGGAGTTTTATGCTTTGGTTTGTACCACTACCTTTGTTTTAAATGTTGGTTCTTTTCATCTCTTGCACCGCGAAAATTCGGAAAATCAGTTTGCATAATTTAGATGGCTGCCGAATTTCAACGCAAAGATTTGGCAATGTGGATCTGTGATGATGCGGATACTGATTGGACAGAAGAGATAGATCTTGGCGAGGGTATAAAACCATCGGGGTAAGTGTTATCTTATAATCGTTGGCGTGTGAAATTATTTTTTTTATCTGCACCTGCTGCGGGGTTTTTCTGTTTTTAATTTGGACAATAACTGAGCGAAGATATATCATATATTAATGTCTAGATACTACGTTCGTCGTGCTGGAGGACTTTTTCCGGCTTCGTTACCATTGTCATCTGCAGAAAACTCACGTGTTTCTAAACTATTTCGAATTTTTGGTATTTTCCTAGCTAAAGTACTGCAGGATGGTCGTCTGGTAGATTTACCGCTCTCGCAACCGTTTTTAAAAATGATTACTAATTCACAGGTATTCTTTGTGTTCAGTTGTGCAAGATGAAGTTATAATGCTACTAAGAAATGTTCATAATTGCGTTTGTATTTCCAGATTTGGTGAATAGATCATATAATATAATTTTATTTAGTTAACTGAAGGAGAGACACTTAATCTAAGTGGTATACTTACGTTGGATGATTTGGAAGAAGTATCCCCAATTCAAGGTCGGTTTAGCCTCAAAGCTTATAAACTAGTTGTAGTCTCTTGTTCCATCGCACTGAACATGGCTTTTTTCTTATAACTGTGGATCGCGCTTTGTATTTATGAGGTAGTCTGGTATTCTGGTAGAGTTCTGACTGTGCCAATAGTTGTGCAATATTTTTTACTCTTTTGAATAAATCTGATGAAAAGAGATTTTGGTTTCTTTATTAAAGATTTAACGAAGATTATTAGAAATTTTAACCATAAACATAAGTGATGGACTTGAAAATTGTTTATTAAGCAGCCCCTTTTATCGATGATTGAAGAGTCTTTCATAGTGTTTCGCAATTATTTGATTCAGCAATATTAAAGAAACGATTATTTAGGTCGTATATTAAAAGAGCTAGCTGCATATGTAGCGCAGAAACATTCTATTGAAACTGATCACAGACTTGATCTAAACACTCAACGACGACAAATTCAGCAACTTAAATTAAATATTAATGGCTCAGAATGTACAATTGAGGATTTATCATTAACTTTTTGGTGAGCATGACTTTATGAGGGTTTTTTTTATAAATGCGATTAAATTTCTTCTATTGAGATAGCTATATATTTTGTTCTGGTTCTGAATGCTCAACTATTTCAGTGTAAATCCATCGTCAACCGTATTCAGCTATAAGCAAATGGAACTGATTGAAAATGGTGCAAATATCGATGTCACTGCTGATAATGTTGAACTTTATATTGCTGAATGCACAAATTTTTATCTCAATTCTGGTATTCTTAATCAGGTATAAATTTTTGTTGCATTTATAAGGGAATTACTTTATTTGTTACTATTTTGAAGATATATTTTTATTCACTGGTTCGTAGATTGATCAGTTAAAATTAAAATTTCTGCATGCTTTTCATTTTTGCTGAATTCAAACTGATTCAATGGTGAATAGTATTATACGTTTACTAGTGTCCCATTTTCAGTTGAAAGCATTCCGCGGAGGCTTTGATCTTGTTTTTTCTTTGCGAAATTTAAGTATGTTTTTTCCAAGAGAATTACAGGCAAGTTTGAACTTTTTTTTGTCTCTATATTACATCTTTGGTAGTGTTTTTTCAGTTTGTATTAACAATTATCATATTTTACTCTTTTTTAAAATGAAATCGCAGTTTCATTTTTTTGGGATTTCAAACTGAAAAACTAGTTGGTTTGCAGACTTTGCTATCTGGTGATCAATGTCCAGAATGGACTCGTGAAGATATTATCAATTTCACGGAGCCAAAACTGGGCTATACTAAGGAATCACCTGGCTTCTTACGTTTTATTGATGTTCTAGTAGGGATGAATGCTA
Organism: Acanthocheilonema viteae; assembly: GCA_900537255.1. Lineage (NCBI taxonomy): Eukaryota > Metazoa > Nematoda > Chromadorea > Rhabditida > Onchocercidae > Acanthocheilonema > Acanthocheilonema viteae. The sequence continues at coordinate 18,921 of UPTC01000141.1, read as the reverse complement.
GTGAACGCAAATCCTTTTTGCAGTTTACAACAGGCTGTTCTTCATTACCACCAGGTTCGTAGCATGAAACTGCATCAAACCATTTCTCGTTTTACACGTAGTTTCTTTTCTGTTAATCTAAGTGGTAGGTTTTTTTTCTTCGCAAAATTTATTTCAGTCATTATATTTTCTATATTTATAGGTGGTTTGGCAAATTTGCATCCACGTTTGACGATTGTTCGAAAAGTTGATAGCGGTGATGGTAGTTATCCATCCGTGAATACTTGTGTTCACTATTTAAAATTACCCGATTACAGTTCTGCGGAAATTATGCGTGAGCGCCTTCTGACAGCAACTAATGAGAAAGGTTTTCATCTGAACTGAGAGATTTTTGTGTCATTTATTGCTGAATTCATTTCTTTCGGTTGTCTTCAAACTGTTTAATTTTTGGTTTATAAAATTTTGCTGTTTGTTGCGGACTCTTTAATGAATTACAACAGCACTACTTCATTTTTTTTATCCAAATCGGATTTCGGGTCCTTTATTGATCCGGTTATTAATTCTTGATTTTTTGCTTAAAAACATTTATGTTGTAGAAGTAAAAGTTCTCAAATGTTCCATTGTACGATGCAGGTGTATGTTGTATTGAATCAACTAATCTAATGTGTATTTTGATGTTTTAAGAGGTTATTCACCAGTGCAGTTATAAATTCATGGCTAAATACATATTATCATCCTAATCCAGCTGTTTTTATTTCTTTAGTTTTCAAATAAATTTTCTTCTACATTCATTCGATTTCACAAAATTACATTTCATTGCACATATCTGGGACGAATTCCTGAATTCAGAGAATTTGTTTCTCTGCATCCTCTTCCTACAATGGATTACTCCCGATATGTATGTTTTGAATAAACGTGGCAAGCGATTTATTCACGTGAGCACATCATGAAGATCTGAACCATGCATTCAACTTACATAACATATGCTCAAAGCCGTTGCAATACTCTTTATCGCAATTCTATTTGAAAATTCTGAAACTTGCTCAGTGAACATTCCGAATTTGGAGTACGTCTTTAGGTCACTGCATTGTCTTTTACTTTTGATCTCGAGAAAGCCTTTAGTTACAAAACAGTACGGAAGGGAATTATTTACAGGAATAGTGAACAAACAGGCAGTTATTATACTTGACATACGTGGAACTTCAATGTGTTAAGAATAGTACTTGCACATGCGTTTATGTATTTTTATGCACAAGAGAGACAAAATCATTATTTGACATAATAGCCATGCGGTTACTGATGGTACATCTGGTTGTTTACAAAAAACCAGCTTTCACTTCTGCTTATGAATCATTTTGCAGTAAACAACCAGCTTTCACTTCTGCTTATGAATCATTTTGCAGCCATTTTTGTATAAAAGTATGTTATTTTTTAATTGTAGTCATTAAGGATCCCGTCCTTACCTAAACACCAAGGTAGTTGAATTACCGAAGTTATATTAGTCCTGAGTAAGAAGGTATGTATGCACTACTTCATGAAACGTGAAGTATTGATTATGCATAAAGAAATGAGAACGATCTGAAAGAGTTGGTAAACGACTTTTAAAAAAATGTGAGAAATGAGTGGGAATACCAACAAACGGATTTTGGAATACCAACAAACGCTTTAAACGAAATGAATAAATTGTTACTAGAAAAAGATCTTTTAGTTAAATTGTCCGTGAGCATTTTTGTTAACAGAAGTGACAAGATAGTAAAAAAACGCCAGAAAACTATGGAAGAGGCTTTTGCGCAATTCGTGAGCGGGAGAGCTTGTGCCGAAATTTTTGCACTATATTTTATCCATTTTAAATGTATTATAACAAACTTTCTTTAATAGGCTATATTAATGATTCTTACTGATTAAAAATTTTACTCAGTTAATATACAAAACTGATTGTCAATTATCGAAAGGTGTCTACCATCAGAAGGAACGCAACAATTCACTGACGCAGACGACGACGGATAACTTACTGCTACTTCTACCTTTTGAAGTAAATGAGCATAACACAAAGATTGATCATTCGGATCATTGATCGTAACTACGATAAAATCAACACTGGTGACATATGTTAACCTCACACCAAACGCAATTTTTGGGTTGTAAATTGAGAGTTCTACAGAAGTGGTACACACATGAAACAATGAGGTAAAACAGTAGAATTCAAACTATACCTCATTGACTGGTTGAAAATTTAAACGGTTGTTAGGAGTAAAAATAAAAGGGTAAGAGTTTTATTTATAATCAGGGGATATTATAGAAAATGCGAATTAATGTTCATTGTGAACAGAATTTGGAAAAAAACCGTAACGGCTTCATCATACACATAAAGAATGGATATACTGAGCGTACTATTTCATAAAAAATATAAATACCTATTTTTGACTTGAAATATTTCAATTTCGTTCATGCATGTGCAAAATGCTTGTTTATACCAAGAAAAAGAAAAGAATCGAATTATCATGAACAGCTATATGAGTTACCCTCAACGACGAACTACAATGGTACATGCTTCAATTATAGACAGTATGCAAAAACCAAGTTTTCTCCCCAACATTTACTGCATTTTCAATAACAAATGGTTTCCGGACATTTTTCGTTGTATGTTTTAGGCATATAAAGATTCAGGAGCCGAAGATTTAGTCGATTTAGTCGCTCAATAAAACTGATACGAAGTTTGGAACAAACAGTTATAAAGCATTAAATTTTTAGTTAGTTCTCATAAAATATATACAGCACGGAAATGAAATTAGAACGCCAAAAAATTTACCTAAACGGTACACGAAGTCTACTGTCAAATGAGTCAATAAATACAAAAACAAGAACATAAACTTTCCTTAATATTTTTCTGTTTCGATCTCCTTCGAGTTTTTTGAATTCCCGCTTCCCAAAATTTAAAATTTACTCGAAAAGAGATCGGAAACTTCGAAGCAAAATCTCAAATTAAAACAATGAACAAATGTCAATATAGAAATCAAAAAACACCAGCCAACTGCACAAGGATGTTTTTGCAGAAATTATTGTAAAAAAAGTCGATAACGAATTGCTTTTCAAATAAAAAATCTACTCCATGTTTTCTTCATCCTTTGCCAATAATTCTTTTGCTCGCAACAATGCAGCACCTTCGTTGTAATGCATCTTTCTCTTCTTCTCAAATTCACATTTGTGGGCTGAAAGCCAAACAAAATCAGAAACAAGAATTTCAATTACTTCGTTTTAAAATATTCTTTAAAAGATGAAATTTTAACGATCTTTCTCATACAGAAACTACCTGCCACCTGCCACAAATTACAGTTTAAACACTGACTTGTAGCCAATGTTTTTGGAACTTGAACAAAAAATTAAGAATGCTATTATTAGGGAATCTTGAATTAAAGATGTAAAATCAATGTTTGTGGTTTAATTAATGCTAAATGGATATCTTATTTGAATTGTAGCTAATTTTTTGATATTAGTAAGATCAAGAATTTTACCACAAATGTATTCATACATTCCTTTTTATACAGAATAGGAAAATATATAACTTACCGATCTGTTCAGGAGTAAGCTCAACCTCGCTGTCGTCATCCGGCAAATTTTTCCCGAGATATGCTGGCGGAATCGATGTGCCAGCTTCAATGCTCTTAGCTAGTTTTACTGGATCAATTGCTCCAACCAAAGAAACTCGGCGTGGTGCCCTTGTAGCGTGACTGTCTCCATCGTCTTCATTATCGCTACATCCATGATATGGGGTCTTCGGCTCCTGAATCTTCATATGCCTAAAACATACAATGAAAAATGTCAGGGACAAATTAAAAGTTTCTAAATAATCTTAATTTGGAACATGATGTTCAAATGTACTAATGAAAAAGCGCATTTTTCAATACTGAACTACAAATCACAAGAACTAAAAAGTAAATTTAAAAAGTAATATAATGCATATTATATATAGAAATATGAAAGGCAATTTTGAAAAATTGAAAATCAAGTAAGAAGCTCTAGCAAATGATACTGTAAAGGTTCGCAGTGATCTTAAGATGTGATTGAAAAATCCAACATAGTTATTTCTTTTTACTGACAACCATTGAACCGCGAGCAAAATTAGAACATGAGCATTGCTCAAAGTAGTGGACAGCCTTTGCACCCTTCTTCCTTACTGATGCAAATGGCCTGCCGCTAACACTGTTTTGAAGAAGATGTGATGTTCTGATAATAATTTTGTAAAAGAGAAATAAAGGAGCTGGTAAAAAATACAAAGACAAAGAGTTAAAGTACCAACTATAAAGTACGCATTTTAAGTGTTTTTAATGAATGAATTGATCACGCTATGAGTAGGACATTTAGGTATAAAATGTTCTTTGAAAATCTTAAACATGTCATCCACAAAGTTATGCATACAATACAGACAGTACGCATTAAAAATACAAACCCATAATCTTTATCAGCTGGATGATGTGTTGCGATAATGTTCATTTCATCGAAATGGGCTCGATCTTCAGCAATACGCTTGCTTTCTTCCGCAGATGACTGCTTTGCATGAAACATAATTTTGGAAAACCGTAAACGAAAAATCATCTCTTAGCGGACCAAACAAATTTCATATTAAGTTCCAAATGTAAATGTTTTATATGTGATAGCTGACATTTAAAAAGAAACCTTGAGAATGGACTTTTTCGGCTTTAATTTCAAATATTTGCTTGGATCAAGCAAACCTGGCTCGCCAGAAACTTCCTGATCATGATCCATTATACAACTACAAGAAAAAACATTCACAAAGTACTATTGAACGGCGGAGCGGAAGATGGCAATTACAACGGCAAGAAAACTATTGGAGGATCATTCTTAACCTAATTTTTACAACATAACACAGTACAGATATATTCAATTGGTTATTCGTTGAGAAAAAGAAACCACAATGTAAGAAATGCACATGTTAAGCAATCTAAGTTTAGTGAGTGGAGAGATTTTTCTTACCCCACTAAAAAATGTGCTGAAAATATTGTGTATTTCAAGTTACCCATTCCTGATTCCTCGAGCTGTCGAAACTGTTGAAAACTGAAGTCCTGATTCTTGAACTTGTTAAAAAATGAAGTCTTGGTTGAACTGCTTAAAACAGAAACTCAGCAAGCTATCTTCCTGTAGTTTCTCACAAATCTAAAATATCCCATAGAGTTGCCTTTCACCCAAAATAAATGACGCTCAATGTCATCAGCTTAACATAATCAATGAGAAGTTCATCTTTTCAACCTTATAAGAATTTCTCAAGAGACTTGCAATGATCCGTTTAAACTTACGACTATTCTAACAATTTTAAAACGGCCATAACTTTCAGATATCGTAAAAAAAGAACTTATAAAGAAATAGAAGCAAATGAAAATAATCAATACAAATGAGCAATAAGTGCCATGTAAGACAAAAAAACTAGTCCAATTCTCTCCTTCTTTTGAATGTTCCTTCAGCTCCCTCCCCTATACTGAATAAACTAAAAAAATCACCAAAGTTAACAAGACATGCTGGAAGTAATGTAGTTCATATTAAACCGATATCTCTTCAGCTCACCCTTTTCTGGTAAGCTACCACACTAATACGCTTCAAGCCAAATGTGCAATTTAACAGGTTTAGAATGTTATAAATTATTCCACTGATAACAGCGATGTCGACTGCCACTCGACAGTGATATGGTTCCAACCCACTTGCCTTATTTCACATTTCAATTTCACGAGGGATGCAAGATATATATCGGAACATATGAGCTAATTTCAGAAAGGACGAAAACTACGGTCCTGGCACTGTCATATACCGTCACAGAAACAACTAAAAGCCTATTAACTCATTCTGCAGTAAATCGAATTACAATCTTTCTAAACCGAAGAGTTGAAAGCTGACGCGGCTCCGAAGGTATTACTGTTAAATCCTAGTTCTCGTATGATTCGAATTCTTATTTTGCAAAATTGGGGTCAGTGTGTAACAATTTGTGTTTTTTAATTGTGATTTCCGATGCATTAGATTCTTCCAAGGATGTTTGCAAACGTTCAGAAAACATAAAAAAGATTTCGGTAGAAATGAAAGCGAGTCCTAATTACAATATAAACGGGATATAAGTTTTGAAGTGAAATAAGAATGATTGAAAGTCCAACTATGTCATGTGAGGGAAACTAAATCTACTCTCCAAGATAAGTCATTTGAACAGGTCATGTCTAAGTGATTAAAACAGACTCTAGATGGGATAACTGCCCTGCAATAAAATATAGCTTTGAAAAATGATAAATGAAAAGCTATGTTAACTGATCGAACAAATTTTAACAAACAAATTCATTTTAAAATTGAGAACAGCCAAACGTAAATGTTTTACACTGCAATAACTGGCGTTAAAAAAAAGACTTTGAGAGTGGACTTTTTCGGCTTTAATTTCAAATATTTACTTAGATCAAGCAATTTTGCCTCGTCAGGAACTTCCTGATTATTATCAATATACAACTATAAAAAAACATTCAGAAAGTACTACCGGACAACGGAGTGAAAGACAGCATCTACAACGACAAAAAAACTGTTGGAAGATCTTTCTTCACCTAACTTTTTAAAACACTAAACAGTACAATATCTATTCAATTGGCTATTCGATGAGGAAAAAACCGCATTGTAAGTACACATATTAAGCAACTGAGTTAATGAGTGGAGAGAAAAAATACTAAAAAATAGGATGTTGAGAATATTGTCATTTCAAGTTACCCAATTCTGATTCCTCGGACTCTCGAAATTGTTGAAAATTGCAATTGCCAATCGCAAAATATGGTTTCCAAGAGCTTCTTTTATTAAATTTAATCCACTTTCTTACTGGTGAACTGCTAAAAATACCTTTCCAACTTGATCCATTTGAATGGCTAACTGTTTATATGTTAGACCAGATTAAAAAAGTATAGATGGCCTTAGAAATGTGTGAACCAATCAGCATGCTAAAATGAAGGCAAATAGTTCTCATGACAGTCACCAATAATGAGTTACTGTTTTCCTCCCTAAAATATAAGAAAAAAGTTCGGTTAATCAAGTTTAACTATCTACAGAGATATCCGATTGTTCTTAAGATCATAACAATCCTCCTTTATGGATGTTATTTTTTTAGTGTTAACTGTTGTGTCGAATATTTAATTCATCGCATGAAAAAAACAAAAAACCATTCCAATGCTGCAGAATGTACGTAACAATAAGCATATTGATATACGAAACAAATGCAACTTTCAAGCTAGAGGTGAAAAACACCTGAGCTAAAAGCTGTAATCTAGAATTAATACAGCTATGTGTTCGCGATTAATAAAAATTTCCACAGAAGTTGCAGATCTATAGAATTTACTGACCGCTCACCTAAATTTCTCACAAATGTGTTCGTTTCGGATATGTTATTCTGACGAAAGCTCACGGCACAAGTTCCAGTACAATAACAATTATCCGGAAGGTGGTGTATAGTATTGCAAAATAAATACATCCTGTGAAAGCAAAGCTATTGACTTAGTAGCAAACAACAACACATTGCTTTTTCCGGCTCATAATCAACTGTGTCGCTGAAACGCTGGAAGAAACATAGCTATCAACCTTCCAATATTTTGCATCAAATGAATCATACATTTTCATGTGTCGAAAAGTTATATTCGTCCTGTGATGTAGATGTTAGAATCCATTACGGCTGTAAAAATGATCCCGATTAACATCCTTTATAAAAAATCGTCCCTTAAACAATATCAGGAATTTGCCATCTAGCTACTTTTATTATAAAATAGAACCATGCAACACCACATACTCTTCCTACCAAGAAGCGAGAAAAGTCAGAAGGAACCATTGTAAAATGACCTGAGAGCCTGGTCATGAGAATTCCATTGCTTTTGAACAATCATTTCCAAACTGAATTTATATCCTTCCAAATTTTACAACAATCAATCAATGTACCCTACTTTTTCTCACCGCCTGAAGGACCAACCAGTAAAGAAGAAAAGCTAATGAACGTTATCTCAAATTTGTTATGGGGTTTTTTGTAAATAAATTATTAGCTCAAATACCTTTTGTTTGGAAAACAATATCAAGTAAAAAACATATACAAATCCAGATTTTATGACCATGTTACTTTTAAAATACGAAGGATGATAACTGGAATGCGTATGTAAAGTAGAAATTTTGTATTGAATTAACGGCAAATGATAGATTCAGTTGATTAAGCTTTATGAATACACTCCTATTCCCTACCCATCCAATATCTATTTAAAGCCAAAATTGAACCAAATAACGGTAAGAGCGTTGGTAAAAATAATGGCAGATAGATTGCAAATTTTTGATCATTCGGAAAATATAACAACGAGACCAAACTTTTATCATTCAGAACACTTTCGGCCAGTGCTCGACCTTCGGTAACCGATGTAATATCAATATAGCCTGTTTTCTCAACTGTTGAAATAGCCTGAGATATAAGCTCGACCGCTAAATTAGTTTTACTCGCCACCTAAAAGTTTACCGTGATTATTTATATTAAAGTTGCTGACAAATATAAGAATGAATGACGTAATCTTTGACTAGCTAGCTCAACATCTTTAGTTTCTCTTGTGCGAAGAGATGAACAGGCTAGAGTGCAGAATACAATTAAATTAAAAGGGTATTGTATTATTTGGTTATTTCCCTTAGTACTAGATCATTTAATGAACACTTTTAAAAGATGCTAACTTTTTATGATTATAATAATTTCATTTAGAACAAAAATCATCTCTAACATACCTCTTCATTTATAACAATATTATCAATTTGTGAGATTAATTTATGAATTGTAGCAAGCGATGAGATCCCATTTATCGAACAATCGATAAATGAACGCAATTTGATACGCTTAATTTCCCATTTCGCCACTGGCAGTGGTAGCCGATCATATGATATTGGTAAGTCTGTATCAAAGCCAAAAAGTACACGCATAGCCGCAATCACTGACTGATTGACAGCTAAGCGTTTCTTGCCACCATAGGAAAGTAAAGCACCCCAAGAAGCCACAACTACACCATTGCTTTCATCACCCTGGAAAATTTAGCGAGAAAACTGCAACAGCTACTGATAGGCTAGTTTCTGCAATAACCTCAAACCCTAACAAATTTAAACAATGAAAAGCACTTTGCCTTAAGTAATATATATTCCCGACTGCAATATTATGCTTTAGAGCTACTCACAGTGATTATTTCCTACGTAAAGCAAATACTTTTTGCTTTTTATAAATATGTCAAAAGAATGCCTTCATTTCAGTAGTAGTTCACTAGAATCCAATTCCAGACATTAGCAGAAGTAAAAGCAGAAAAACAATCGGTTAAAAGGCTTTAATAAAGAACACTACAATCATGATAAGGCATAGAATTGTGCTAGGTGTGCTGTAGTTAGCAAAACGTCTAGAAACGAATCACGGAAAAATGACCAAAAAAGTACAAAATAAGAAACTTGTACCATGTAGTCAAGAAGAGCAATTGGCTGAGATGCGTCCAGTATTACTAACTTCATAACTGGAGCAGATGATTCAACGGTGCTGGTCTCCTGTTCGATCTGAAAAATAAAGTACTAATATTATATTAAAAAATACTACTGAAATCAAGAAGATTTTTGGTAATTACGAAAGTTGAAAAAATTTTTTAGGTTTGCAAAGAATTTTTTGAAATTATTGAAGTGAAGAAATTTCTTACGGCAGTAACTATTTGTGATATGTCATCTATCTGGATGATATTTCTTTCTTGTACATCTTTTTTCAGCCATGCTGTCAAGTCAAAATCCCACAGATGTTCTGAACTGATAATCAAGTCTGATACTTCAGCCAATTTCGTAGCGAATCGGCGTGTATGCAAAATAATATCCTCTGGTGAATAATGTTCGCTACTTTCGTTATGACCAGAGTGTAAAAATATTACCTGCACAATGTACTGAGCACTTAAAGCGACTGAATCCCAAATCAAACGTTTCTATAAAAAAGAAAAATGATTAAAATTCCAAGCAAAAGAAACTTTACACATGTTACATTTATGATTCGTTTAGATTTCCTTAACGGTATTTACTTTTTAAGAAAATGTTGAATTCAATTTGAATTTCAATGGGATAGAAATTCTAACACAAAAGTCAACCTGCTGACTTGATGATAGGGCAACGATTTCCGATGATTGTATTCGCTGCCTTAGATCACGTCTTACAATTGCTGAAAGGTGGTTCGTATCCAAAAGAACATCTGTTATGACTGCAAATAAACGTTGTGCGAGTTTTGACTCGTCCTCGCAGTTCAGAATAAGTGTCCACTGGTCGTCGAAATAGGCTGTATACCCAAAATAAGGCCATACCGTCTCATTAATTATTGCGATATGCACTCCAAAGAAATTATTCATTTCCGCATTAGTTCTTGAAATGAATTCCAAAGTATCCTGAATAAATTTTTCTACAAACCGCTTAAAGGATTCACGAAGTTTTAAAGCAAAGAATACATGTGAAAAGTTGCAAAAATAAAAAATACGAAAAACCAAGACAAACCATATCTTCATGGTTCAATTTAAACACAAGGTGCAGTCGATCGATTTCTGGAAGCCCAGAAAGTTCATTCAGAAGTAGAGTAATTGCACGACCAACATGGGATTTCACAGATGAATACGAACTAGCTATTGATATATACACCTGTGTTACAATAAGTTGACGCTTTTGAGAATAATCTTCACCCAACTTATTTCAGCTTTGTTGGACAAAAGCCTTTCAAGGAAAATGAGTTTTTAGTAAACCTGGCACATCAAAATTTATAAGCGAGTGAAAAATCTGTAAGCTTCGAAAAACATACCGGCAAAGTGATCTGCTGATCAAAAGAAAAAGTACGAAATGGAACTCGGTATGTTGAAGTAGTCTGCCACCATAATGGTAAGCCAAATATAAGCATAATAACAATGAATGTAAGTGCAGAAATCCTTCGGAAAGGTAATTCCGCGCGTTCTTCCGCAGTAAGCATCAAAACCTAAGTATTCTATAATAATCAGTATTTTTTTGTAAATTAAATACTATATCGTTTTCTCATCAATCTGAAAATAAGAAATTTGTAAGCGATAAAATGATTGTACCCTTCTAGTGCGCTCTTCTTTTCCTTCTTGATGAAAGCTATGTGCCGGATAAACATTAGCGCCACTAATACTCATCACGCTTTTTGCCATTTGTAAATAATAAATTTAGTTAATCTTAGATCAAGCTTGCAGTTGCATAAGATCCTGAAAACGACACCCTAGAAGTGACATAGTGGTAAAACTAAAGTAGTAGCAATTCGTAAAACAATCACTTTAATAGAACAGGAAAAATCTATCCATGAATACAATTAACTTATTCTAATCTTGGAACAGTGATACCAAAGAATAAGTTGAATATAACAATCAGGGATTTGGAAAAAACGAATTCTTGAACTGAAATGACACACTTTGGAATTGCCACCTGCACTACTTCTAATAAAGCAGGTTCTGGATTCTAAGAACCAGATTCCTTGAAAGTGATGAGAAATCACACGCTATTCCTTCTTTTGCTTGTATTTTTTTCCTTGGTCACGTTTGTTCTAAAACCGTGATTAAATGAATCGTCTTTACATACCCTGAACTGCAATTTCTAATTTATTCGTAATAATGCATCGACTTGATCAAAATAAGTGCAATATTCCTCTAAAACGACGGTACTACATGTCAGACATAACTGTGTATTGTACTCTTTAAAAGTGGATTCACAAAGGCCATTAATAACTTAGGTAGTTCTTATTTAAGTAGATCCTGTGATATTTGGAATAGAAAGCCCTAATATTCATTCGTGGAAAAAAAATGCTTTTTGAATAATAGATATCAGTATATTTCTGAATTGTTGAAGTTTTCAGACACAAGCCTGTAGTGCTTTCACCCACCAACTGTTCCCATTTGAATCACCGTCGAGATGTAAAGGAGGTCTTTTTTTACAAAGGTTGTTCTTTGGAATGAAACGGACTCAGTGAAGAACAACAGCGCACTGCACTCACCCTGTGATGCAGTATCCTACTCACCAACAACTAGTAATACTGTCATCCCTAAAAGCTACCCTTCCAGCTTTTGAGATTCCTCATTCTCAACGGAAGATGACAAGATTTTCAAAGATATACCAAGACCATCAAAGATATAGAACTGGTTCTTCTGAATAATGGACTCAGATCTGCTTAGATTAAATACAGCCAGATTTATTAAAAATCAGCGTTAAAACAAAAGAAAACATTACACATATATATATATATATATATATAAGCATAATATCATACAATGGCAGAACGTGTCACACAAACGCAAGAAAATCTGTAGCAATTTGACAAGATATCCTGCTTGGACGTATGAAAGAATCTCTGGTGAAGAGCAAGGTGATTATCTTTAGCAATATACCAACAAAAATCTGTTTCAAATGTCGAATAACGTTCATACAGGAAATGCTTAATGCAGAATGAATCAGGCGCATATATACAAAATCTAACAGAGACTGGGTTAGAAGTCAAGATTGCATTTTAAATGTGTACCTATCCGTTCCGACACTAACAACCGTTTGTACAGCCTTCCACGAAAAAGCTATCTAGTAAGGAATATCCATAAAACACAGAAGAAATCATTTGACATACGCACTTCTATAAGCGTAGAATGCTGAACTAATTTGATGCAGCTAACAATTTCAATGCAATAAAATTTTCGTTAAACTAAGATCTGATGAAGTTTTTCTGTACAAAAGTGAGATCAGCAATGACCCACCTGAGATGTATAATACCAAGCGAATTTTTTTTGAATCTGTAGCACAAATTTATTAATAAGTATGGAAGCCGTAAAAAAAGCAAGATAAAGCTACCAGATTTAGTAAGAAACAAAATAAACACTCACTACTAAGGTCAGCGCTGATAGCTAAAATTAATAGACAAAAAATGAAATACTGATGAACATAACACTATAACTTTGTCAGAAACTTGTGACAAATCACAACCATTAAATACTTTGGACATTTGTTTTGAAATATATTATCAGTTTTATCCGCTTTTGTTTTCATCTACCAGTATACCATCTCGCACGCTGTGCAAAAATATCGCTACGAAGATTTTGAGCAAACAGTATACCCAGAATCTAAAGCGATGAACATTACAGGGCCTCACTAAACATCTTCTAAATAACGAATGTTATATGCAAAGAAAGCGGTCAAAATATTGCTTCCAGATTTTGCTAAACACTACAACAATTTTATATTTCTAATATGCAGAGAACTGAAAATGAATCTCCGAAGAGTTTGTTGCATTTAAATTAAATTTAATTCATCCTCCATCTTTGACAAAAACTGAAAGAAACACATAAAACATACTTGAATAACTGCAACAAGAATCACTGCAACGGCGACGTAAGTCATATTCTGTGATAAGTAATTCTCAATTTTAGGTGTACATCCTTCACTGTGTATCGTATCACTTAAACCCTGCATATATATATATAATCAAAATATTTATTATCTAGAATTTAAAAAACTGCACTAATTCCCAGCTACTTCTCACACTGATTCTATAAAATCAGTTTTTGCTCTTAATTTTACTTCTTTACGTATCTGCATTTCAAATCAATTTTGGACATTTAAGAGTTCAATATAGTCGATAAACCACCTCTTTAAAAAGTCTAGCACCATGCCCGCAAAAGAAATTAATGGGACCACCATCCACACCACGCATTTTTTTACAACAAGAGTACGGTACGCCACCAGCTTCAGGTGACGAAAATTGCTGTGATGATTTATTGAAATATATATTCATATCCCAGTCATTTGGTGACCTCATACCACAACATTTGAAATAGATTTGAACCCAGTCAATAAGTGCCTGCAAATCTGGATCATCGCGATACATTATCACCTGAAATTTACTGGGGAAAGTTGTTTTGACAAGTCTAATATTATGGCACCTATGTATTTGGATATTATGGTATCTATGTGTATTAGTAGTTGACACAGCACTGATGTAAACGCCCCTAAATTTTATCCAAATTCTTTGCACAGTTCACATAACATTGCTAGCTTTTGTTTCAGTAAAAAAGCTGATGGATCACAGTAGGGCGAAGTGGATGTAACAATATGCGAGAAATCTGTAAGCACAATAAATTTCGACGTAACTCATATTGAGTTGGAAAAACTGAAACCAAAGAATAGAATTAGTAATGCGTAATACGTACAAAGAGCTCGAAGGATCGCCTCCCATAATAAATGGATTATAAAGCTATTAAAATACTGATTTATGTAAACCTCACCAGCTTAAGTAAACCTCATCAACATTACAATAACTAAATAAGCAAATACAATCAACTGCATTAAACATACCGTGTCATCCAATCTAGTGAAAAATTCTTGAGTAATCCAGTCTTTAGAAGCGAACACTAAAACAACTAAAGCCATCTCAGCCAATAAAAGAAGACCGATAATTGTTGAATACAAAGCCAAGAAACATGTATTTTCTCTCAAGGCACCAACACAACCACTAAAACCGATCAAAAATATGAGACCACCTGAAATATTTTCAAATCTTCTGTATAACCATATAATTGAAATAATGACTTCAATAGTAGAAAACCAGCTTATTCGTTTGTGTGTTGCGAATATAATGCCCATGTATGCCCTTGGGATTTTTACGCTATTTTTCTTTATGTCTAATAAATTCTAGTACATAGTTCCGATATGGAATTTATTACATGCAGTTCAAACATGTAATAAATTCCACATCGGAAATTAAATCAAATTTTTTTAGCATCCTGAACAAAAAAAGACTGGACCTCACATCCTTGAAAGATTCCAATTTAGAAATCAAAGTTTGCGGAATGATAACACAAAATCTAAAATAATGCATTCAAAAAATTATTTCCTACCAGCAAAAATAAGAAATATTGCTGGATCAAGATAAAATTTTGATGCTTTATTTAGATGAGAATAAGCACTGTTCTTCTCAAAATGAGCCCAAACACCAACTGCGAGAAGCGCAAAACCAATAATCCAGAACAAAACGTTAAATCCGAAAATCGTGTATTTGACACAACAACTGATTTCAGAGGTGTTATAATGTTGAACAAGCATTAACTGCAAAAAATGACAAGCATATTACGCTATCTTTGGCGAAGTTCTGTATAGTTATAATGATTATTTGCAATACTAAACGAACATCTTTTCACCAGAATAAATCACACTATCAAATTTTGCGGCATACTTTTTTCCATTTTAAAAGGCTATATCCAGGACACGACTATCCACCTAATTTTTTCAACACAAAAATGTTATGAACGAACTTGCTGACGACTCATCATTGTGCCAGAATGATGACGATGTGCGCTTATACTGACTGGTCGACTTCTCGTCGTCCTTTGCACCGGAGCCATACTCTACCAAGTGTACACTTCGTACCTAGTTCGTTTAAACCCAAAACTGAAAACTCCGACTACAAATCTAAGAGACTAAACCGACATATAAGATGGCACCACCGCTAGGAATTAACCTGTAAAATCCCATGAAGAGTAACCAAATCTTCTACAAATCTTATAGAATACCGCGCAAAAATCTTTATTACAGAGAAAAAGATATAGTTCCCAGGGAAAATCGAGAAGGAATAAAATCCATCTGATAAGAAACAAAATAACACATGTATGTGCAACGGTAATATGTCAGTCAGAGAATCAAAGATTAAAAATTTATTCTTTTCCGAAAACTAAACAGAAAATAATAACAATCAAAACTGCGTTCATGCTTCTTCAGGTTTCTTTCAAATATTTGAAGGATACAGCATCTAAAACACAACTGTAGAGTGAGCGCAAAAGATGGAAAAAATGAAAACGACGATGACCATAAAAATCGTTCGAACTTTTACAGTCGTCCTGTGAGAAATCAAGCTTTCAAAATTTCCGCGTTTGATAACCCCTAGCGCTTGTGAAATCAAATAAGAAGTTGAATTTACATTGATTAAAAACAACAATTTATTTAAAATTATGTACGCCTTACCACTCGCACACGTTTGCCCATCGCCTGAGGTGGGAGATTTCTGCAGAATTTTGCTTTCACTGTACCTATATTGCCATGTACTCGAGTTATTCTCCCCCAAATTGCTCGTACGCGACTTGGTGCTTTTCCATGCACCCTTGTTTTTTTGTGTGCTTTATAAACATAGAGAACTCTTTTGCCAACATACCTGAAAATAATATTCCGAAATAAAGAACTACTAAAATGGACCAAAATTTGGTACTACCTGTTTAAAGCTTATTTCCAACCAGAAGTCCAATAAATTCTTAGCTAAAGCATCCTAATTTTAATTAAATCATGTGATAATGACAGAATTACAACAGTACAACAAGATCAATTTCGTCATTCAATAAAGAAAATTCTCGATGAAGAGAAATTCCTTTATTGAATGAATTCTCGATGCAGCTGCACTTAATGACTACATTAATCAGTTACACTTTCTGCAGTGGAACAAGATATCCAAGTTCAGTTTCTCGAAATGCATATAATACAGTAAATTTATGAAATAAGATAAAAATACTGTGAGTGCCGTAAGCAACATACCACTGAGCATCCTTTTTGTTGTAAACTCCGTCCAATTTTAGAAGTGATGTATGTTCAAGCTGATTTCGTTGCGAACGTTTATAGCCAGCAAATACTGCTTTCACATACAATCTATTGTGAAATCATAACAATAACTAAAGTATCAAAGGTGCCTTTCAGGAATTCGATGTTTGATGCAGCTTATAACTAAATAAGACTTCATATTTTTCCTCAGCACCCATAATTTCATAAATATTTACATCAGTTTCATAAGAAATAAGTCTTGGATAATGATACATTCAACAGCATTGAGCTCCAGTTATCTATGCGTCACTGATAAAAAAAAAGATTTCTTATATATACTAGAGTATAATCCAATTAAGAAAACCCGGTGAAGCAAATCTTATGTTACTTCATCAAGAAAACAAATAAAAAAGAATACCTGCCAGCAGGCTTAGGACCCTGTTGTCTCGCTGTTTGATCTTCGTTCATTTTCCAGCAATTTTAGCCGCGCCAGGCTCTAAGTACGTTTACAACAAATCAATTTTCTTAAATACATACACAGATTAACCCAAGTTCTACAAAATGGCAACAAAATTGTAGCAACCACCATCTCAAACGTAGACGCACCTATTCCACATCTATCAAACGTCTAGCATATGGGTGAAGTGAAGATAGCCGTGAAATACTAACTGATACCATTTGATGCTAAAGTAATCGTATGGAAATCTCGTCTTAATAGGGACAGTAGCATAACCTACATATTACGACACAACAGATGACCCTAAGCGCCCCCTGTCTACCCCCTTCGTCGCAACCGCCCTACTGAGAACATTAACTTTTTTTGCTGAAAGGGTAGGATTATTTTCATAATGACCTATCACCGTAGTCTATATAAGATCGATCCTTCGGCTAATATACCATTTGAAAGAAATTTGAGCAAGGGTAGACTTTGCATGGAATTTTGGAGTTCGTGTGTGTGTGTGTGTGAAGCGTCATTTCGTAACATGGGTCATTCAATTTTCGAGATTTACTACGGGGAAAGAAAGAACATAAACAAACTGTGGAAGGGTTTTTAGCAACATTGAACATGTTAATATATTAGCAAGTTTTAAAAGAATTTGGGTTTACACAGATTTTTTTATGATGTTCAGTTTTTGATGGTAGTAAAAATCAAGTTAATAGATGACAAAGCGTAAGTCCCTAAAATAACTTGAACCATTAACTCTCCTATAATTGGATGGGACAAATTTTCTTCTGCGATGAGGCATTGCAGTTCCGAAATCTCGTTGTTTGTTGTTTCAACTGAATCATCACAAGTACTTTGAGAGCACTGTAATTAATATCAGAAATGATTTGTATACCCGTTTACAAAATTTCACTTCTCCTATTCCTATCATATTTGGTTGGAAATGTTGTTAAATATGGATTTATTAATCGTATGCATTTAAACTTTGCTACTTTGAACCGTTTATTTTTTAGGGTTCCTTCTTTTGTTGATAAAAAAAGCTTCAAAGAAATGGTAATTGTTGAACTGGTCTTCAACATGGAAAGCACGATGATTGTAATAACCACCCGAAAGATAATTAAAAGTAATAGATTAGAAGCCCTTTTGAAATTGAGAATGTACTGGACAACTATTCTATTGTGCATATCCCGGAAGTCCCTGCAGACTACCATATTCTAGCTTGAAATTTTCACGAGATGTAAAGTGTAAGCCGGAAACGAGCTCACAATGCGGCCTGTTTAGATGCAATTCATAGCCAAATTCAGGAATTCAACAACAACTGGCCAATCAACCACACAAAATATCATTCTCACTGCCATCAACAAACGCTACTACCAGATGCATGTTTCGTTTCATACACACGAAATCAATTCCGGTTTCGAAAGTCAAGAGCAAGCTTTAACAAAAAAGAACTGCCAAGCAATGCAATCACAAAACGGCTTTAATTACAATCATTCTGCCTTTCATTTATTTGTGTTTTGCAACAAACATTATCCGCTCCTCTTTCCTTTTTCTTTCCCCTTCCATTTCCTTTGCTTCGTATTTACCGTTATCGATGATCCACCTAAAATCTATTTTCGACGTGAATTGATTTTGCAGTACTCACCCATTGTAACATACCTATTATTAATTTCTTCACATATATAAAATGACTAATAATTTCTCAGTTTCATCTGTTCCTATCCTCTTTTCCTACATGTTTTTAATCCATTCAAAGAGTCAGGATAAGGACTGCGAAGGGTGAATGCTTTACGTGACACACAATTATTAATAGTCATTTTATACCAGGTTGGTTCGTTCTTACCTGAAATTTTTGGACAGCAACAGTTAGATCTTGAAGTTATCACTGT
>UPTC01000140.1:0-63150 GCA_900537255.1 Acanthocheilonema viteae | reverse complement strand
ATGACCCCTCATACATATTTGGGACGTATTATTGGTTCAGCATGTGCACTTGCCGGTGTTTTAACTATTGCATTACCTGTTCCTGTAAATATTATATAATAATATTATTATCAGCATTAATTAACAATAGAAACATTGATATTTGACTCATTAATGAGGGAATGAGTGAAAACAATTGTAATAACACTGATAAAAGTATAAAAATTCACATAAATATTAAAAATTAACCACATCAGTTGATAAAAATTATGTTGTTGAAATTTATCTGTCCGTTACTTATCTCACATTTACATATATAAAATTATGATGGTTAATTATGATCTTTTTTTTTCTAATTAGTTAATAAATTAGTCATATATTTTAACTCGTTCATTAAATTATTAAAACATCACTGTGATATCAAATTAATACACGGATTGATTCTTTTATTCTTTTAGGTAATAGTTAGCAATTTTGCCCTATTTTATTCTCACACGCAAGCTCGCTCTAAATTACCCAAAAAGCGTCGCGGTGTTTTAAGCATTGATCAAGTAGGCTGTTTTTCACATTTTCACACTAAATTTTATTCCTTCTTTTTACGCATGAACAAAAAAATGTGCGTAAAACTCGCTCACTGACGTGAAATTCTATAAAAATTCACATTGAAGAAAAGGATTTGAGGAATTCTTCAGATATTTCGAAGCATTATTACTCCACCACCATTATTATTTTGCAAGAAAAAGTAAGACATAATTTTAAGAAAAACATTGGAAGCCTTTAAAGGTTTTTCACCTTTTTTCTAATTCCAGGTGAAACAGCAACCGTTTGTGGTACAAAAGCGTGTTCAGGTACTTCGCGAAAAACAACCAGCAAAAGAGCCATTAATAGTAAAACACAATGGTCCACCAGACACATCGACAAAATGATTACTTTTTTCCACATTGTACAAACTACACCCTAATTTTCTAGTCTGAAATACAAATAAATTTGTCCGAACAATTAATTGAAAATTTCAAGATCTTCTTAAGACCGACTTATCATATTTCCACTTTGCAACCTCATAGCTAATAAATTTTACGGTCGCGATTTCTGAAAAGCATATATGACCTCTATGAATTAATCTGTCTGATTTTTTGAAAGCATTTATTTATTGTTGTATTTCAGAAAGAATCAAGTCCAGTATTACTACTCATGCACATTGCATATCAAATCTTATCCATCCTGAGATCAGGCCGGAAAAGTTTCCACTGAAAATCACGGAAATCTGGATTTTACAGACTAACAGGAGGTGATTGACTAATTCTTACTTGAAAACAAGGCAAATATATTTTAATCTGTGGAAGCAATTGTATGATGTATAAATTATGACAGCCGCGTCGTCTTGTTGGAACCGAAAAAGGAAAAAATAGAACGTTTGCAAAGTATAAACATAAATTCGACCGACTAAAATAGAACTTCACCACCTTTCTAGCAATAGCTGTACTATCTCAACTGTGACCCAAGTAGAACAGATAAATTTTCTTCAAGTGATCTATAATATACATATTGCAATATTCATTTTGGTCCTTTTTAAATAGTATTATTTTTAATCATACGAATTTCATATCAAAATACAGAATATTGGCATAAGTTTAAAATGCAATTCTCGTTTATCGATTTCCTTTTTTTCTTTCTGATGTCCTCATTTGCAAATGAAATGTGCACCAGTTTCAGGAAGAAATTCCAACATTACATTTGAATTTTGTAAATATGAATAAAACTGATTACAGCTTCTTGAATAATGCTATAAGTTACCGATTAATATAAAACTCGTTTCATTCTGGATTTTTAAAAATCCAAGAAAATATCACCAAGCATCTTCTATTAACAAGTATTATGTTAGAAATTATGTTTCCTGTCTTGTTACCGCAATAGAAAGTTTTATTTTAGACAAAAACAATGCCATAAACAAGCTGGAAAATTTTGTAAAAAAAGCAGTAAAAAGAAATACAACGTAAATAACCTGAGCTATAAGTCGCTCAGATAAAAATTCAAATGTCCACTTGCTTTTTTTAAATTAATTTATGTGGAAAAAAGCAAAAGGTGCTTACTGAACAAGCATAACGCTGCAACAGTAATACACATGCCCAATGTCATGATGATGGTATTATTAATTGAAATTACTGAGCTGTAAAGAAATAACAGCTGAAAGGGAAGTTGAAATGAAAAAAAACTATAACCTGAAATATATTATCAGGATAAGAAATTACTATGAATATTGAATTTTAACATAACAAAGAAACTGAATTAAAGAATAAATGGACAGAAATAGGTCTGGTACTGTCGTTTTTTAAATTATGGAGCAGCATTCAAAAATTCACATTTATTAACTCAAGTCAGAACTGAGAGAGAAAGGTTCTCTCTTCCATTAAGAGTGAAACTCTTCCAAAGAGTATAATATTTGATTTCAAAGCCATTATCTTTTCAAAAGTAATAAAATCCTTCCATAAGTATACATCATCGTCTAGTTATTACTGAATTTCTAATTTAATCATCCCATTATAAATTAGGGGCATCTGTAAAATCAATTCCACAAAAACACTTACTCGAAATTTTTGTATCACTAATCATCTTCGTCAACGAATGCAACATGAGAGTCACCATCCTGATCAATTTCAGCCTCATCCCCTGGTGGCTCACTGTCACTACGACTATTATCCTTACCTGTTTCTTGTTCGTCTTCATCCAGCTGCTTCGGTCCTTTTCTTTCGTCGCCATTCACACACTCTTCCTCTCCGAAGTCCTGAAAAAAAGACAAGTGAAATATCAAAAATATTTCATGAAATTGAAAAGCTAATTTTGCAAATGTGAGAACTTCTAACTACAACAGAATGGAATGTTTCAAAAGAAACAATCGTAAAGGCGAGAGAAGTTGCTCGATATGAAATTTAGAAACATTTTAAAATTTTTACCAGAAGTCATGATTTACTTTCCTTTATAAGAATGCTATTTAGAATGCTATTAATTAAAACATTGCATGCTGAAAATTACCCGCAATGAAGATTCCATAGATACTCCCTCCACCACTTCTCTTTCCTTAACTTGTTCGCCACCCAACTTTTTGCTATCAATTTCACTAACTGAAGGCTTATTTGTATTTGCTGCATTCACTTTTGCATTAGAGCGTATAGCTGCTGAAGTTTCAGAGCGCTCCCCATCAGAATCCCCCTCATCCACCTGCTTCTCTTCTGGTGTTTTCAGATCAGTCTCCATTTGTTGCCGACGATGCTCAATAAGTTCTGCAAACGAAAATTCAAAGCCATATCAGAAAATCTTAGAAATATACCACCAACATGAGTATTGATTCCCTGGTAGAGAGCAAGTTTACTGATTATTTATGTTAGAAACATAGGTAACTTACCATCGATTTTCTTTGAAGATATTTTCAACAGTTCGAGAGTTCGTAATGTATGTTTTGCGGGCAAATAGAATACCGGCGGCTTCGCCTGAGTTTGAATAAAATTTTGCAATTTGCGATAATGCTCCTGCTTTTGTTCTGCCTAAAACACACCATACTTAGAGAGCAGCACTAAACTACTTTAAAGAGATTTCACAACAATCGATAGTCAAACACGTTTCCAGTTCGATTTTTCCTATAACCATATAATCCATCCTTCCCTAGAAAGTATTCCCAAGTTTGTGAAGTTTGCTCCACTTAAATTCACTCACAAAATTAGGAAAATGTTTTTTTTTATTTTCATCCCATTAAAAAACCAAAGCCACATTCTGTCTGCCAATAACTTCGCAACCTTTTCCAAAAATTCCATCATCCAAAAGGAATATATTAACTGTAAAATACTGAAGTATCAAAGACTATTAATTTCTAACTCATGAAAAGTAATCATTAATTTATACTTCCCCATAAAGACACATAAAATAAGAAGCTATTTGCTAATTGGTATGCAGATCTTATTTTGTAGAACTTTTTTTTTGAAAGATATTGTATAATCGTCAAAGATATTGTCTAACATATTGTATAATCGCTTTTCTTCGTTGCAATGATTTGATCAAACGTTCTTTTTCACGTCGTTTTCCAAGCAAGGCAGCTTTTTCTCGAGCTAATCGTTCGCGCTCTTCTTCTTCCGATTCGCGCAAACGCCTTTCAACTTCCTTTTGCTTTTCAGCCTGGAAATTAGATACAGTAAATTATTGAAAATCTTATATGATCCAGCCTGAATCAAACACATCGATCAAAAATTATACCTGAACTTTTTCTACTGATAATATTTTTTTTTCCTCCATCTGAAAACGTTGCAGTGTTCCAAGCAATAAATTAGAAAACATTCGACGATTCCTAAACGAAATTTTCTCAAACATTCCTACTACGCTTCAAACATATTTGTTTTGGATAAATATATTGTAAGGTAAAACATAAATCTATCAAATTAGCTACTGTCCAGAACAAGAGTATCCTTAATGTCCACATGCAGGAATGACTTCTTTTACCGCAATACTAAATTTAAAATTGAAATTCATCCGAACTCATAAATTGAAGGGAATATAAAACAGATGGAAAAAATTTTATCCTGCATAATCCCCAAAAGCTTTTCAAGACCTTGGAAACGCTATCAAAAAACATAAGAGATTTATTTTCATTATTTTAAACCAATAATCATGACTTTAGTTCTTATCAGTTCACCGCTTTGTTTGTAAACAGCAATGAATCGTGGAAGCTCTCTGCATTTTTTTTTTACAAAATATTATGCAAAATCCGACCTGACATTAACTTCCTTTTTTTCTGCTCCTTTCAGCTCCGATATAGCAGCTTTACGCGACTTTGTTTCAATAGCAGGCATAACAACTGATGACTGTACAGTACGTCGCACAGCCTCATCTTCTCTGTCATCATATCGTGCCCGCTTATCCGAACCCTCGTATAAACTGCAAATCATTTCTTCCTATAATCTCCTCAATGAACGATTGGACTTTTCAAAGAAGCATTAGATGCATCCAACCAGATTTTCTGAACTTTCATAACTTGCCGTCTAAATTTACAAAAAATATCTTCATGCCACAGTATTAGTTTAAATGACAATAAAACTTACTCATTCTCAGCAGATATAACTAAACGGCGTTTATTCGGTCCGGAAGAATCCAAGCTTACTGTGCGTGTATCACGTCTATAAATGATTTTCATATAACTTCTAACCTAATAAAATAACTCAAAACCGATATGAAGAGTATAAAGATATATACCTTTCAAATCCATAATTACTAGGACGATTACCAGAATCCTGAATACGTCTTCTGTTTGCACCAAACCTTAAATCAAAAATACTAGGAATAACATACCTAAATTCGAAATTATTACATAGATATTTATCTAGTACTGATTGATGCAAAATGAGAAAGCTTAAGACGCTTACGTTTATGCTTACGTTATACTTCAGAAAAAAAGAAACTTTTTTTTCTCTGGTTACAACAAAATTAAAAACGTGGAAAAGAATATAATACAGCAATAACAACGTTTAAGTCCTCAAAAAATTAACAAATTAGCCCTCAAAAATTTTTAAAAAGTTTTTCGTATCCCACCTTATGAAAAATGTAGAAAAAATCACCTTTCCTTTCCCGATAATGAAATGATCGATTCCTCAATGGTTCGTAAATCATCGTATGCCTTCGATATATCGGCGCTTAACACATCTAATTCCATCATTGTTCTGCAAAAAAAACACAAAACTCCTAATGCTCCTATTAACAAAATCCGACACGTTTACATGACAAAAACTAACATCCTTCCTTAGCAATTTTGCTATATATCTGCATAAGTGTAAAATGAGATATTTCTAAAATTAAAACAGAACGCTAGAAAAGCAAAAGGTTACTTCACAAGTAATAATATGTAAAAAAATTGATGTCATAAATCCTAACCCAAATCTCTTCAATATTATCACCTTTCTATATCTCATTCTTTCTTTGCACGAATAAAGGAATCAAACTTAGGAACTTTATAATTCATAAGGGCGCTAATTACAACGTACTTTCATTTAAAATATGAGAATTTTTTTGCAAAAAACTGAAACCGCTTCATAAAAACTTTTTAGCATACATATATATTTGTTTCGTCCTTTCACAAAGAAGGAAAGAGATAGACATACGACGCAGATTATCTTAATTGATGCCAGCAAAGAACCCATACCACGACTACTCTCAGGCAACTTCCCACCCCATACCTATCACTTACTCCCGTCTCATGGGAAGTTTGCCAAAACTCTACCCATCAACTATTACAGCACAAAATCCCAACTGTACTCGCGCCAAACCGGTTCGAAGTCTCGTGTCCATTTACTAAGCAATTTATGGGGAGTATGAGTATGGCGAGGAGTCGTTTATATGTGGTTAACAAGAATTTGTTCTTAAATATATGTATATATATCAAAGGTAAATTTGATACATATAAATAAAATGTAAAAGACCATTTATCAAGATAAAAAACTATATTCGATATGGTGATCAGATCACTGAAAGGTTTAACAGGTCATCAGGTGTATCTCTCTACTCTTCCTCCTCATCTTTCACCATGTCTTCGTCCATTTGACCTTTGTCTTCTTCATTCTTGGCATCTTGCTCGCTTGGTGCCCACCACAATATACATCCTAATCCGGTTTCCGCCATCGACCCAACAATTTGATATGATTTTTCTCGCTTCAGTTCATCCTGGCCACTGTCAGGATCTACGTCTCTATAATATCAATACAAAATTACTATTCCCTGAACTTTTACCTTTCCCCTGGTCTGTTGGTTAACTTATGTATGATGTAGGTCTTCTCGGTTCTCTACTTCATAAGTTTACCGGCTGAATAGTGCAGTTTGCACCGAGACATTACCCATGATCACTGGTGCTCCAAGTGCTTTAAACTGATGATAATGGTCATTAGTTCAATGCCGTTTTCTTCAGGCACCAAATATTCATAAAACCTGACCGCAAACTCTAAAAAAAACCTCCTTTTAAACGTAAACATTCCTAATAATAAGAAGGAATTACTTGAAAATATTCTCAATAACCCGGAAGCGGACAGTTTTACCAGGATCCATATATAATTTAGCAGATTGTCCATCTTCAGGTTGATATTCCCAGTACCAAATCTGTAATTATAGAAAATTCTTTCTATTATATTAAAAAACATAGAAAAGCCGCAGTACAAACGTAATTGTAAGGAAATTGTCACTTGTACATTCCTTTACACAAGTAATAAATAGTAATTGTTGCTTGTACATTTTCTTCCATTGTACTGCCAACTGACAAATTAATTTCAACCTGCTCTTCCTCTTCGAAAACTGACGGTTGTGGTAATCGATGCGCCGGTATAAATATATCCTCGAAAAATATCACTGATAGCACCAATCCTTCGGCATTACTTGATAACACTTTCGCTTCAATAACTTCATCGATAAAAGGCCGGAATACAACAGAACGAAACTGAAACTATCCAGAACTTACGATCTATCTTGACTACGAATAAGTTAAGCATTTATTATTTGTTGAGAATTTCAATTTATGCAATTTAACTTCTTCAGTAGTTCTCATTATTTCTTATGTATATACAAAACGCAAAATTATTCATCGATTAGGGGTTGGTTTAAAAAGGAAGAATTTCTTTGAATTTACCCATTGATATATTTAAATAGAAGTAGAATGTAACATTTTCAGGTACCTATTGACCCGTTTCTAATAATGTTAATACAATTGAGAAACTATTAGAAAACTGCAAAAGTTGAAAATTTTTTGATTCATAAATCCAATATTAGATAAGGCAACTAAAGTCCAGTTTACCTTAACTTTTGTATGTGTACTACCATCACCAGGTAATATATAAGAAACACCAACATTAACAAGATCATAGATTATAATACATAGACCTAAACCTGGTACGATTTTATTGGCGAATTGCTCATTCAGACGTTTCATTAACATCTGAAAAATTAAAACATTATTAAAATACATCTTGCTAATTGTACACTGGATTTATCCCATCAGATTTCGCTTTATTCGATTTTGTTTTAAAGTCAGATACGGACAAATTAATGTAAATGGATTAAGGTAACACCGATATAATGAAAAGATAAATGACCCTAATCTATCAAATCGCTTTCAGTAAATTCACCCAAATTATTATTTTAGAACATATGTCCTCTATTAAAATCAATATCACTTCCATGCATTCATCGAATTTGAAGGAATTTTCTAATTTTTTGCCCGGATTCTTTTAAAGATTTTTTAAACAAGGAATTTAAGGAGGCGGAATAGATTATTCAAGGACTTCTCTTTCTGTTGATGTAAATTTATGCTATCTCTGACTGATGTGCAAAAAGGCTTACCGGTTCAAAAGGCTCACCAAATTGATGAGGCTTAATTCGTACGGTATCTTCCAACAGTGCTAACACGAACATATTCTACATTAACTTTTATATGTAAAAATTGCTGAAATTTTTGCATATGAATACGCTTGCTGGAACGAACAATACGCTTGCTTGCTTGCTTCGAATCTGTAAAAGATAAAACCGTAAACAATCCATTTCCTTCATGCATCGATAACGCATTTATTCTTCTTTCACATCAAATTTTGACGGACAAGTGGAACAGCAATTCATATTTACTTAGGGTGATGAATAATGCCTGGAACATATATACAATCAAGAGAATTCTACTGCAATATTAATTAAAAACTACTTAATAATGCATGTCCGAATTAGCATCCTACCATAAATTAGAACCCTAATTTCTGCTCAAAGAGACTGTTTGAAATAAAATAGCATCAGAATCATACTAAGACCGTCATTTCTTAATACGAAGATTGCGTACAAAGTAACTGGGAGTAGCGTATTCATTCGTACGAAACGATCGTTATTTAAAATTGTTAGAAAATGAAATATAAAAAGACTATACAAATAGTAAAAAACAAGTAGTCCGCCAACTAATGTGGAAATGCCAAGTGTATACGATAGGGATTTTGTTCTTACTCTATAAATTCCAACAAAAATAGATTTCTAAAATTTTATTTCAAATTTAAATACATCATTAGATTTTGATGGAAAGCAATATGTGGTTTAACTAACATGGAACTTAAAAAAAATTTTTTCAATGGAAAGTCATGAAACATCACAATACTACATATATAAATGAAGATGAAAATCAAATCTGCATCTTCTCCTTGGTACCATAGCAAACAATCAAATTTGTATCCTCTCCTTGGTACTATAGCAAACAATCAAATCAACATCATCTGTTACGTCGTTCGCACCTCACTCTTTCTCGAGACAACATATTTTCAGAGAATTCATGTGTTGTTCAAAAAAGGATGTATTTAAAAGAAAGAAAAAAATCTGTTACATTGGAAAAAAAAATATCTCCACAGCTTTAGTGCTAATAAGCAACCTAACGACCATTTACTGACTGTGTACAACTTACAACTGATTTTAAATCAGCAATTACTTAAGTGCAATACTACATAACTGAAGCTGAACTCTTGGACCACTAAAGAAGCAAAGCTATTAATGGAAAGACACCAATTTATAACTCATTATTGTCTCGGATTTAAAAAAAAATTCAGAAAAAATATCTTCAGGAATACTTGGATAAAGAGTGTTGTTTTCCAGCAAATGTTATTTGACCTGGCATGAAAAATCATCAGCTAAAGGAAGTAAAACATATACAGTAATTTGTTCATGAATCAATGAAATCTGACATAAGTAGCACGAGTGAAACAGAGCGTAACCAGTACTACATTGAAAGTATAAATTTTAAATCAACAAAATGAAAAGTTACAAGTGCAGTCGCTCTGCAAACAGCTCTTCAATTGAAATGACCTGAAAAAAAACAATTGCTTATTGCTGTTTCCAGCATCTTACTTCCCACTTCTCACCCAGGTTAAATTTTTGCTAAACTGCATGTACGGATATTTTGCCGCGAGAGTCAAATTATTTCAAGATAAACGGAAATTCTAACGTTCAGTAAACAAAATGATCTCTTAATTTAGTTTACCAATCATGAAATCAATCATAAAAAGTTAAGAAATTATCAAAGAATTTCTTTTAACCTTGTTTGATACAATTAACTGTGCATGTCTCTTCGATTGCTTTCGAACCTTCACCTCTCCTTCGTTTTCATCGAAAACCTATATTAAATTTATCCAACAATAATTGAAGTTTTGAAATGAATTTAAAAAAAGGACCGTGCATTATAAAAGCCGAAAATTTACATGTTAGACGCTTTTTACAATAAAAGCAGAACATAACAAAATAAATTCAATCTAAATCCTCTCGTTAAAAGTACAAATCACCGTAAAAGCGGCCCGATGTATTTCATTTTTTTTCGGTATGCTGTCAATTCGTGCATCCGTCCACTTCGTGGGGTCCCAATTGTTCTTTATGAAAGCCACATGAGCTAAGTCATCTCCGAAACATTTTGGTACCAACAAATTCTCATCATCAAATGCTTCTTCACCCTGCATTGAGACTTTTTTAAAATTACAGTTAAAAGCTCTCTCCCTTTCCGTATCTGTAATTCACAGAATAAAGAAGAACTTCCCAAAATTTGCATCCAGAATTCCAATAAATTGAATTGCAGTCAATTATTAACTGATGAAGCACTCATGTAGTTGCTTGCTAATTTCTACTGGATGTGTAAAATATTGTACATTGCCTGCTACGAAAAACCTCATTTTATCCCGCAAAAAAAATGAAAAAAAACCATAGTTAAACGTGAAAAAGATGCAGCAAATGATTCTAGACTGTCGCAGAAAAATTTAATAATGCTTCACAGTGCACTTTGTAAACAAGATTTTTAATTACTACATGAAACTTGGGATATTTTTCTATCTGTTCAGAAATAAACTTATTTCATTTTCCACCTGATAGATTAAAAAAGCATTTTCTTTCTTTGTTCCTTCCAAACGATGTGACCGAACATCTGGATACAAACTACCTGGCCTTTTAGATGTATCTCGAAATACTGGAGCTTCATGATTCAGTCCCAAACCTGAAAATCAATAACCAATTTTTTCATCATATCTGAAATTCAAAACGTTTTGTATAAATTATAAAGTATGAAGTACTATTCCATTTTTGAGTTCACAGGAAGCATACCTACAATAATTTATTTAAATAATACATTTACCGACTAGCTGGCCAAGTGCTGATCGCTGCACAGTCAATTCAGTTTCACCAATCAAATTATTTTCGCTATCACTTAAGTTTCGCAATGCCCGAATTTGCCGCATTTCCAAGCCATCCGATGCTTCATTTAATAAGTATAACGGTTCAGCGCAATGTTCTCGACCACGTTTGAGAACCATTCGTGCTCCATTTATATCATGCGAATTTTCACGGATCTGGAAACGCCATATAAACAGATTCCATAACAGTAATAACAACTGCTAACAAATCTACAAAATGCGAAACACCAGAAGCTAGCTATCATTGCGTATCCACCGCGTACATCTTTAACTCCAAAATAATCCCGCATAATTAACTGAGAAAACTTTATAGAGAACGAATTCAGTAAAGAAAGATTTCATCACACTGCATTAGGAAGAGAGAATTTATTGGAAAATTACAGGGTGTTTATACTTACTTCAGCCCATCTAATATAAAATTTGGCCAAACGACGACAACATCCGGCAAGATAAGCACGTTCAAAGAATGTATCCACATTCGCATCAGATTTGTTTTCCGTTAATTTTATCCAAAATTTGAGCATCCTTTCGTCATTTAAAAACTCTTCACGGTATCCAAAAGTATTGATTATGCGAGTTAGTATTGAAAAAAGATGTGACTGCTTTCCTGTAAAATTAGAAAAATATTTGTAAGGAATAAAATTAGGACACCATTCGGAAATGACAATTATGTATACGTTACTGATATTTCTATAATCGATGCGCTAAATATGGTACTGTCAGGTTTTTTGAAAGAAAAAGAGGTTCAAGACATTGAAGATTTAACTTTAGCGTATCGATTGTAGAGATATCAATAGACGTATATTTACAAACGTGACCAGTTTCTAGTGATCATTACTACAGAAAGTAATTGATCTCAGTCAGCTAAAAGTTAATATACGATTCGTTCGAAAACAAATTCATGTATGGAAAGAAACTCAAAATTCGATGAAAAATGTTTTCAAGATAAAATCTGCAGTTCTAATACTTATAAAATTCGTATTCTATGACTGAACAAAATATTAGATGAGTTCTGCAACCTGTTGGGAAGTGTTCTTCGAACCAGGTTATATAACGCAAACATATATCCAATGGGTTGTCTGATGTCTTTGCTTGTTTGAAATCGTCCTCGAAGCGTTTTTCTGCTTCGTTTATTGTGATTTTGACACCTGGTCATCAATTTCGACCATCAGTTGTTTAATAAATTTACTTATAGTATATCCTTGAGATTGATATTGGTCTTAATAATAGTGTTATATCTTTATCATATATAGTATGTCATATTTAATAATGCCATATTTAAGATCAGCATAAATTACAAAACTAAAGTTTTTATCTTACTCATGAAAGCTAATTTGTTCCACACAAATTACACATATGTAGCACCTTCACATGATGACGGACACGATATGTTAATTCAAAGATAACTGCAACAAAAGCAAAGACACATTTAACATTTTCCTCAAGCCTTACCATTTGTAAATATATCTTATTAAATCAAATCTATTATTTATAAACAAAACTTACCACCAAGTACACGATTCAAGGATTTGACCCTTCGGCCACTTCTGAGCGGTCGGATATTTTCGCGATTTAATTCCCATTCATGTTCCACTGCATCAGTCATGTTTCGCTTCTCTATTAATCAAATCACAAAAAACCTTGAAATAAAACTAATAATAGACTCCATACAGATAACCTCACTGCCGTACGTCAATGAAACAATACTTACTATAATCAACAATCATCGATATGATATAATACCTCAGAAAAGTTGATTTGAGCTTATTTCAAACAACTTCGAAACATAAAATAATGGACACAAAGATTAATAACTAACAACGAGATAGAGCATAAATCAATCCAACCATTTATTTCTCTACATTTTATCAACTCAACATTGTACATTGATTTCAATGAATAAGTTCGACCATCGGAACTTATTCAATAACAGTTGCAGATCAATTTATAACAACAATTGCATTTTTTTTTTTCATTTTATTATGTTATGGTTTGAAATTCATTGCGCTGATGTTTGAAATCAACATTAAACAAACGTAACATGAGTTAATGGATCCATAAAATACAAATTTAGGCGAAAAATCGAGACGAGAAAGAGTCAAATAAGTTTTATTTAATAAAACTTCATTCTATGCAGCAATATCTTTCTAATAAATTCCTCGCAACATAATGGTTTCCACTAGCCAAATAGATCAATGCTAAATTATGTGCAGCCATTGGTCGAAGATCGTACCTAAATTAAATTCAATTATACAATTAGAAAGAAGAAATGACTGCATGCGATATCGCTGACCGTGGATGTGTGATAAAATAAACAGAAAGGTACATGGAAAAAAGAATCATACAATAGATGTTTTTATTCTTATTATCCACTTAGAAGATTATAAGACCTGTTTCTGACAATATTCAAATATAGTCTAAATAGCAAGAAAGTCTGAGTACTTTTTAAAAAATCCTACTTAAAACAATTGAGAAATGAATGAAATTTACTCTTCAGCTTCCACTGCACATTCGTCGCCTGTAGCTTCATCAGTAACTACAACTTTCGGAATATCAATCTGCAAGATTGAAACCAAAACTTTTCAATACTTTTAATTCAAAAAAATTTGAAGCATTTCGTCTCGGCAGACATAAATTTCCTGCGTAGGCTAAAGTTTAAAATTTAATCATATGCCTACATACAATGTGAATAACTATATTACTTTCAAACATTTTCCGTAAAAATACATGGCCAAAGGCAAAATGTTCATTTGATGAAACATGCGTCCAATGTTGTAGTATGTTTCCTGATTATCACCACGCAGTTGCTGATAACGATTCATGAATGCCAGTCCCTTTAAAGATTGCAGAGATGCATTTTATTTTTTTACTTCTTATTATCCACATTAAAGATCTTCACACAATGATAATTTTTTATGCCAGGTATAAATGATCTTCTTGTATTTTTCCTACCAAATTTTAACTTGAGATGTGAAAGTATAATCTGAATCATTCTGACTTTCACAGATTTGACTTCTTGATTTTGACATTTTGACTTTTACTGAAGCACTTCACTTTCACTAGTCTTCTTTAACCAACAAAGAAAAAATGATAAATAAGCAATCGAATTTTCTCAAAAAATAAAACAGCAATGAAATAATATTGAGCGGATAAGATAACTTACTCTCAGTGCTACCATATGACGACTGAAAATATCTTTTTTGCAGGACATGTGTACAAACGTAAGGCCAATAAGCATGCAAACAAGTGGATTATCTGGAACTAGTTTCCAGACATGTAGATATTCACCTACAATAAATTTCGTTTTCTATACTGCCTTAAAGGTATTCTTGACAAAACTCATTTCTAATAACTCATAATCCTATTTCCTGTTTCTTTTTCTAGGCAGAAATTCGAATCCTTTTCCAAAAAAAGCTTCCATCATTACTTACCAAGAGCATGACGATATGCACCAGTAATCAAGGAATTATTTCCAGAAATCATTTGAAGCGCTAAATTGCCTGGAGAGCGTGCCAGTGCTCTCATTATATATCGGTGATAGCTAACATTCTGAGAATGACAGAAGACAAAATTCATAGCATTGAAAATACGGGTCAAAAGCAAGTCACGATCCGACGGCAACAAGAGCGGATTATTGTTCTACAGAAAAAAACCGTGATTTCAAACTATTAGAGAAATATTAAGTTAAAGTAACTATAATTAGTTTGAATTTTCTTCAAGAATAATAGATAATTTCGCCAAGTATCTAATTTATCACCAACAACATTGCATTTTGAGCAGACAGTCCTAATGATATTGTTTATAATAAAAAATCTCTATCCTATCAGAATGTTCGATTTCAGCCAATCTGAAATAAATCAAATTCTAATATACTACTTGTTCACCAAGAGTTAAATTGTACTTATAAATTACGAAAATTAACTAACCACAGAAAGTGTATGAAACCATCGCAGATATTCGAATGCCAGTGGCCAAACATGTGATCGTATTGAACAGTACAGCAAAAGATTCTGGAATGTTTCCATAGTCCTGAAAAATAAAACAGTATATAACCAGGGAACTTAAAAGCTTAATCAATTATCATTTCAACGCTCCTTTTAAAGAACGCTTACTTAGTATTTTTGCTGATGAGTGGTTGTAAATAAGCAAAGCAACAGACATGCAAGGCATCCAAGCACCTCTTTTGCTGCAGCAGTGTTTCCAATAATTTGAAGCAGTAATCATGTAGCTGAAAATGGAATATATTTCGTTAGAAAATGAAAGTATTTGATTTCAGACACAGAGATCATAGTCGATTCGTAATACATAACAGAATTACACCTGCCAATTTGGAATAAGGATCCATGTTAAATGAAAATTGATAAACTTGAAGGAAGATAATTAGGACACCAAAAAATGATAAATAAATTGCAGAAATGGATAATGCATAATGTTAATTGCTTATAAAACCACTTCTTAATCTTACGGGTAAAAAACAAACAGTGTAATAAGAAAAGTAAAAAATAAAGATTATGAAGAAAATAAGTTGACTATTTAATAGTTGATAAATAAAAAAGAAGGAAGTCTGAATTTTGTTCACTGCAAGCATCTTGTTTACCAGTTAGTTATCTTCACGATGTTTCATAGAAATTGGTCGTGATAACGAAAGAGAAGACAGAATTTACCTGTGTACTTGTAATCTCGCTCGGCGCTCGCTCTTCCGCTGCTGCAAGTTGTCCTACACGTTTCACATACTTTTCGAATGCTGAACCACGCACTGCGTTGAATGCTTGTACACGAATACCGTGACAAACAGCTAGAAATCATTACCCATAAATTGCTCAAAACCTAATGGTGAATGACAATTTTTTCTGAGCACAAGATTTTTTAATATTTTATCTCAGAACCATCACATTTTATTAATAAAAAATAGTTCTCACGCAATATATGATATAGTAAAAATATAGAAAATAAAAAAAAAAATTACTTCCTCTTTCGCTCGTTGGTAATCTCTTCTTTAACAAAGCCATATTATTCAAGTAAATTTCGTAAAAATGAGGAGCAAGCAACATTCGAACGCAACGAGCAAATTCATCCATTCGTTTGCGTTCAAACAGAAAATCCGCTTGACGTACTAACAATCTTTCATCCTATAAATTGAAAAATAGCCAATCAGCATATTTTAGCAGTGGAAAAAGACGGCTCAATTGCAAAAAACATTAAAACAATCCTCGAAGGATCAAGGCAATACTAGAGTTAATTTAAAACTGAAATTAGCTAAAATCATGAAATTAAAAAGAGCATTTAAACTAATTTAAAATTTATAACCAAAATGACAAAGAAACTTTAAAAGTGTCGCAAAACTGATATACGAGGTAAACAAATCTTATAATACAAAGAAACTCAT
Organism: Acanthocheilonema viteae; assembly: GCA_900537255.1. Classification (NCBI taxonomy): domain Eukaryota; kingdom Metazoa; phylum Nematoda; class Chromadorea; order Rhabditida; family Onchocercidae; genus Acanthocheilonema; species Acanthocheilonema viteae. Next base: position 46,572 of record UPTC01000140.1, on the reverse strand, counting down.
TTCATAGAACAAATATATATATATATATACGTATAACAGAAACTTGCCGGTAAACTACTTCCAGCATCCAATACATACTCACGCAAGGTTTCAAACGCCTCATCAACCATACCCAGTCTTTGCTGAATTGTTGAATAATTGATACGTGCATCAACATGTGACGGTTGCAAATCCAATGCATGCTGATAAGCTTTACATGCTTCTTCATATCTTTTACGAATCTAAAAATTATTTATGCATCTACAATAAGTAAAAAAAGGAAAACCCTCCGTAAAAAAAGCTCACATAAACAACCAAAACTTATATAAAACAGAATCAAAAAGTCTCGATTTTTTGAAATTTGATTCAGAGCTATAAAATGGACGAAAAAACATACAAAAAGAAAAAGACCGTAGAGGTACCACGCTTCAGCAACATCTAGAAAGTGTGGACGGGCCAACAAATGTTCCATATATTTTTGGGCGTGTGCTACACAGTCGACAGCATGGTAAGCACGTGCTATGTCCAAATAGACTTGTTGGTCTTGCGGAAGAATAACCCTTTCAAAAAGCTTGTCTACGAGAGTCTGTAAATACCACAAATTTTGTTTTAACATTTTTTCTGTAAAAATTATAATTGTTATATTCGAACGTCTAAGATTTCCAAACTTCCGAAATGGAGTCAAGAGCGATTAAGATTCTCATAGTCTGCAAGAAATACAGCTGAGCAATGACTCGCATTAATTTCATACTTCTTATCTAATTCTTAATTTAAAAACATCGCATATCACTACTGAATAAATCTGAAATAAGGTCTTGCGTGATAGTTAAACCTTGCTCTACAAATAATGGTCGATCCGGATAACTGTTTGAAATCACATAGATACATTTTGCAATTTTCGCCAATTCAATCAATACTGTGAATTGTTAAATACATATTGTTGAAAACAAATTGATTGATAATATCCAAGAAGCATTTAAAAATCTCACCGGAGCCAGATCTTTACGACCGAGTCTGATGAAACATATGACGAGACGCGCCAAGAAAACTGTTGGCAAGCTTTCACCAACAACAAAACGATGCACTTTTTCGGGAGGAAATGGTTTCACTGTATAACTTGCATTGTTGTATTTAATCTAAATTTGACAATCCCATTATTTAAGTCCGCATTCTACAATTTTGGACCTGTTCAATTGCTCAGTATAACACACATATTGATAGTAACGGAATAATATATAGGACATGGACAGCATCAAATTCTAGTATATCTTCAGACAAATCTTATAGTTAACCTGCCAGTGAGTTTTTTTTTTTGCTTGAGACCATCTCTTAAGCAACATGAGAAAGCGATTTACCTCAACAGCGAAACGCCCCATATCATCGAGAGCTGTAATTCCAGGACAGAGGGCGAAAACAGACTTTGCTGCATCTTCGAAACGATGGCTATTCATCAGCAAGCCTGAAACATGTTCTCTGTCTAAAAAAAATGATATTAAGAAATTACCAGTGAAACTTACGGACGACAGTTTTATGCTGTTCACTGGCATCACGATTATATTCACGACTACGGAGAACGAATGTTTCTAACGCTGCTACTGCTTTTTCTTCATCATTCATTTTGATGTAATGATCCGCAGCCTAAAAATTATATATGTCAGACTTCCTATTTAACTACAATATAATATTTAAACATCAATTTCTCAAAATTCCGCACCATTTCAACCGCGATCAATTGATTTAGTATATTCTTTGGTAATAACCAGGGTTTCTTGCTCTTAGAAATAAACTCACAATTAAACTCTAAAATTATTTCATCATTTAGTTTAAAACAAGTAATCCTAATGTTTCATTTCTTCACTACAACTTACAATTGTTATCATATTCCTAAACCATTCGAAATCCACCTGCCCTCTGTCAACTGACTGCGCTGCCATAAATCGTGTTCGCATTGCAAGAACATTGAGCCCAGCTTTCTCAAGTGCATCAATCCTTTTTTCATAGTAAAAATGATTGGACGAATCAGCTCGTATTGCTGAAAAATGTTTCACATAAAAAATACGGAAGAATGACGAAGTAAATTTCAGATATTTCTCCAACCTTTTAAAAAATTAGTTGATGGAAGACTTTATCTGAAGCTTTAAACAAAGTGACATCTAAGCGATGAATCATCATTATGATCATAATAATAATAGAGAGATGAAACACAAGACAAAATCCCGAATACTAACCTCTTCCATAACATGCAGCAGCTTCTTCATTTTTATTCAATTTCAAAGCATAATCACCCAAATCTGCCCACTCTACAGCAGATGTACGATTACCGTTTAAATGAGCAGCCAACAAACCATACTGTAATGATTTTTGAGGCCGATTTAAATCATTGTAGATATCAGCTACCTGTCGGTATGGTTCCGGATTACGCGGTTCTTGTCTGATTACCTAAAAAATGACATTGGAACAAACAAATTCAAGTCTTTGTTAGAAGCTGTGTCAATTATAAGTATATTGAATATCTTCTTATCACCAAAACAAAAAGCAAATTGCAGCACCTCCAACAGCATAGTTAATGCTTCTTTTGTTTGTCCCTTCGCGTAAATAACATTTGCCTGTCCGATCAAAGCATCCAAAGTCCTGAAAAGCAGTCAAGTTTACGCTGTCAGCTAACATCAGTAATTTACTAATTTAATTGTTAGGATATGTATTATTTACAATTTTATCAGGAAATAAAAATAACATTTGTGGACTTCAATAGAACATGCATGGTCAAAACATAAAAATGACTTGTTTGTTTTCATTCGTCTTTCTCCACCAATTCCAACAACTTTCGCTCCCGGAACTGTTTCACCAAATGATTCACTATTTCTGAGTTCCAATGGTATGCCCAATAACCGATCTTCATCAACCTCCTCTAAAGATCGTTCGTGTGGCGCTATTTTTGAAATAGGCGATTCCTAAAATAAAATTAGTGAAGAAGTATCCAAATGCAAAAATGATATCTGTATCAAGCAAACAGAGTCACTTAAAGTTCTCATCAAACCTATTTTTTGAAGCAGCAAATAAAAGATGGAAAGGAAAATACAGCAAAAGTCGAGCATTTTCCATCAATAAAAAATGAATTGAAATGAACTAACATTGGTGAATGATGTACTCGGTAATTCTTCAGATTCAGCAAATACATCGTATCCATCATCAGCTGCTTCATTTTCAACGTCGATCCCAACAATTTGGCTAAACAATAAAGCAAAGTTATATTTTCGATCAGAAATGCTACAGTTTAATAGCTTTTCTGATTATTTCAAATTGTCACTGCAATCAACGGTAACACAAAACTAAACATAGGAGGTTTCGTGCTGATTAATTCTTCTAGCTGATATTAACTCTGAACAAAATATAATAAAGAAAAGACCTCGCAATCAGTTTATTGAGATTTCATCAAGACGATGAACAAACCTCCTACATCAGCTGCTTTTATAAATTAGCTTCTTTAATTTATAAATTAATTTGACAACTAAATCGCTGCAAGAAAACGAACAACCTTTGTGACGCAAATTGAATCCGTGATCTTTTATTACACTCAACAGCACCTGTAAAAAAACCCCTTTTTTTTAAAAAAAAAAAGTAGAATGGGTGAACTACACTAGTAAAATTCTGACTTAAAAGACAATTAGATTTTTGAAACACTTACCTTCGCTAACATCATAATCTGCTTCTTCTTCATCTAATCCAACACCACCTGGAAAATTTTTCTTAAGCAGCAAGCTTAAATAACTACAACAAAAAATTATGTGCAGAATCGATGAAGATAATCTCCAACTAAATACTATACCTGAATTTTTGTACGAAAAAAAGAGAAAGAAACAAATAAGCGCGGGTTTTATATGCATATATATCTTCTGTACTGAAATGCAAAACAGTCATCTCAGTGGTTTTGCAAATGTTTAATTCTTTTCCTTCTAAAGGCTGCTAGAGTAACCATTAATCGATGTATTCCACGAATTAGTGAAGTAGCTTGCAAGAAGATAAAAAAGCCAAACGAAAATCATATTAGGCGAAAAAAAATATCAATTCGTAATCACTACAGGCAATTACATTACCTGTCATTTGCATGAACTCATTGTAGGCAATTTCATTGCGCATGAATCGTTCCAGTGGCTCATTAAATTCCAAATCGTCGTTAGTTTCTCCAACAGCTGATGCGGAAGTACTCGGACGTTCAAAATACGCAGATACGTTAACTCCATCAATTATACCATCTGATTCCAAAAGATCTGACTGTGAAGAACGTATCGCTTCATGAGCCAAATCTGCATAACTCAGATAATAATTACCATTTTTAACAGTTGAGTTACATATATTTCTTGTTTTCTTACATTTATTTAAAACAAAAAGTGATCAAATCGAGGGTGAATCGATTTTCTAGTTAATGAGTAGAAATTTACAAACAGAAAAAGATTTCTTCTTTCCATTCTATTAAAAAGATGCAGTAAAAGAGTTCAGAAACATCTCTAAGAATTTTATGCAATCACCATATACAGCAGTATGGATGAACTTTTATATACTCCTAGATTTCAATTCCAAACAAAACCCTAATAAAAAATAAAAAACTTACAATCAGCAATAGTTGACTGTACGCTGTCTTGCCGCACCCGCATCGGAGTCAAATTCGCAAGCTCTTCACCGGTTTCTTCCATCATTTCCACCTATATTTTATTTTGTGTTTCACTCAACGAATAAGCAAAAGTTTTCTACTTTACATGACGTAAACTTACATTTTCCACCCATTTATGTATTCACGTGAACCTGCAACTTCCCTAAACCTTCTTATTGCTGACAGACTGAATTACTCATCCTTCCTTGCTGACCCTGACCGAATGAGCTGCAACTCAAAGTGAGAATAGGAAATACTGAGAAAGAAGGCGCTTTTGCAGAGAATCAGGCGATGAGAGACCGTTTACGCATAGTAGAGAGTCAGAGAAACAGTAGTGGTATGTTGCAACTGTAAATTGTGGTGGCGTCCGTAAGCGAGGTGGCGTGACGCGTGCTTCATGTTGTCTGCGGTATGGGATACCGTTTTGTACGTGATATAAAGTGTATACTTTAGCGAAAATGTTTCACGTATTTGACAAAATTAACTTTGCTACTCCTGCATAGAATATCATTCACGAAAAATTACTTAACTTGGTCAAAGAATTTTCCCCGAAAATACATATGATTTAAAATACGGACCAGTTCGCGGTAACGTTATTTTCCATTTAGAAGGATTTCGATGTCGTTACTGTGGCCAAAGGTGATAGGTAAGGAAGGTGATAGGTAAGGAAGCTGAACTGGAAAGAAATGAACTCAGTAATGTATGCTTAAAGTCTGCATTTTGTCAACTTTGATTCTCGAATGCAGTATAACGAGACACTTGGCCCTGAATTAACCAGTGGACCGTTGCATTTTTCGATTTCCCAGTTGTCAGGCTTTCTATTTTTTGCTTATACAAAAAGAAAAGGTGAAGTAGCCAAGTCAAATTTTGGTCCAAGAACGATTTTTCGCGAGGTTATAACAAATGCTGGTATTTTTTCCCCTTTTATTTTGTGATATTTTGGTACTTTAGCCAAAATCTTTATAAAAGAACTATTAAAGGAAGGTTAATAATAACTGAAAACCTGTGATATGTAACTTTTCCAGTTACTTTTACCTTTATTGCATTGCTTTCAAATATGTCATTTCTTAACGAAGTTAATTTCCTCTTTTCGTGATGTTGCAGCTTTTACAACGATTCATACTGACAAGTTCACTGAGATTTTCGGAAATCAATTATCCGAATAGTTTTATCATTTTCACCATGAGAGGTAGAATAATCAGTATCAGTGAAGTTAATATCGAAAAATTTTTTAGCACCTTGCATATTGCTATTAGACTGGCTTCTATCATGTTATCCATTAGATTATATTTTTGCTGACCAAGCAAATTGTAAAATACGCAAGTAATTCTATCAATCATCGAAATGAAAATGAAATGCAAATGTTCAAAGTGGCAACATTTAATAGTGAATTTGAAAAATATGCTAAAAATTAAAAATTGCTCCAATATTTGTGAATGTAAAATAATAGAGCAAATTTCTTTAGTCGCTGAGCAACTGTTAAAATACGGCCAACGGCATTTTGCCTAATTATTTGAATTAAACATGAACAGCATCAAAATTTTTTCTGCGAAAATTTCAACAATTTGTCAAATTGAATGTTAAACAATTCCATTTCACCATTTTCATGGTGGAATAGAAAATGCCTTTGAAAGTAACATACACTGAAACATGTGTGAAGAAACCTGGCAAAATTCTGCAATCTATTCTATGCCATATTTATTTTCTTTAAGTGCTGCTTCAGAGCTTGATTTAAATGCTTGAAAAAAAGTTTTTTTTGCGTTGTTATCATTACGAGTGGATAATGATGGAAGGCACTTTTGCCGTATCTAATATTCAACTCGAATGTTGACCGTGCACTTTTATCATTATCAGTTTTCATTAATAACTGATTTCTAGTCTGTGATTATTTAAAAAGTAAATATCATTTTTCTTGTCACAATATTCTGCGAACAGAATGAAAATTCAGTAGTTATTCATTCTTTTTTTTCTCCCTCTCTTTCTAATGGAACATTTAAATCTTATGAAGTTTTTTTTCACCCATTTTTAAGCAAATTTTTTTTCTTCATTTTATATGCATTGATTTGTTTAGAATGTTTAGCATTGAATATGAAATGTGCGTAGATTATTTAATTTACTTGTTTATGCTTGTTTGCTTACTGTTTATTTACTGGGATAAAATGGACTTGGAATGAATTTTAATGTTATTGAAGTTTAATATATCCCTACAGTATGGGAAATCACTTTAAAGATTTCAACGTTTTAGAATGACGTCATATAATATAACTAATTATAAAGGATTGAAGTATTGTGAATTTTTTTGTTCGAAATTATTATTAGAATTAATAAATTGCAAAAGTTATTTTTCAAACATCTGTTGTATAAATTGTTGAAGAAAATGTTTACTACTTTAGTTTTTATTTTCAAGCTTTTGTCAGCAGTGTATGGTAATAAAATTAATTAAATGGGATATTGGTTGTATTAGAGATGAACTACTAGAAAACACAATAAAAGGAAATAGGAGAAAAAATCTTTGTACTGAAGGAATGTACAAAGTATCAACCCATCACTGAAATTTTAATGTCTTATTGAAATCACCATAAACTTTATCGTCCTCCTTGATTCCATTTTATCGACTAATCTAAAGTAGTCGATAAAACTACAAACAAGAGAAATGGTTTACCTTCATTTTTAGGAATATAATAATTTCTCATTTATTTTTAAATCTGAAATTGTACTAAATTTATGCGTTTGGCAGTGGCAATATTAATGCAAAAATTCGCCGATGAGAATTACTTCTAGCCGTGACATCTCTCGGAAATCCGAAATCCACAATACAAAATTATCAAATTAAATTCATAAAAAGTATTCTTCAGTAAAGCATGTAAATTTATTGACAGTTAAGCCGAGGAAGTTGCATCACAATTCTATCTTTATTAAATTTAATTTCTATGTGTTGCTATAATTTATTAAGTGATTGCTTTATAACGCCTTTGTCTTTTAATTGTTCCATGTCATGTGAAACCAATGTAGCTAACAAGTAATCAAACAATGCCCTTTGTCCTTTCTGCTTCTTCCTTCCTCAACCTCATCTGACCCCGGGGTTTTCCTCAACCTCATCTGACCCCGGGGTTATCTGTTAAGCCAACTATCTACTATCCTGGATGGGTACATAAATAGTCAATATACAAGGGTGAGGAGTCACTTTTCATCCATCTCAACGTCCTTAAGCTTTCTTGCAACTGTCATCAAATCAATTGCTAAATTTCATCATTATTACCTCAGGTAGCATTGTTCCGCCAACTAAATATTTATCCGATCCAATAAACTACATCAGTTGGCATAGTCAACACATCAAATTCAACAGTGTCCGGAAAGAGCATTCTAGACAAGACCCAAATAACGAATTCAAACCTAATCCGTAAGATCGTGATCTAATAGAACGATCAACTCCCACCTCAAGGAAATACAACTAACTCTATAACGTCAACCCAAAAATAAAATCCCTTCAGCAAGAAACTTTCATCAACAGATTCAATTGTACCACAATACAATAAAGCTCTCCCAAATCAAATCAAACCAATAACCTCACAACAATTTTTGGTGCCAGGATAATCAAAGAACCTCATAGAGAAACTAGAAGACCTTCTCGAAGAAGTCAAAGGAATGGATCTGAATCGTTGGACCAAATGCTAACTCGAGAAGAAATTCGCCAACAACATGAGGCCAGAAAAAGAACTATCGAAGAGAAGATAATGCACTTCAAACTACATGTGAGCACATTCGAAAACGCAAACATCAAATGGAAACAATGCATTCAACAACACAAGTGCGAGAAGACAAATACGCTCAAATGGTCGACGACCAAAGAGGTATTTTAAATTAATAGGTGAAGGAAAAAAAGTTATAATAACTTTAAAATTGTATTAAAATGACTCTGAGTTAGAATTCCAATGTCGAAATCAAGGAATGAAAAAAAACGAACTTACTCACTATAGGTCAATCCAAATGGCACTTCATTTAACAGTGAACTTGCCCAATTACCACTACCCACATTTTTTGGCAACCCAAAATTATGGAGAGGATTCCAGAGTAGTTTTGATGCTGCAGTGCATCTACAAAATATTCCAGATATATAAAATCTAAATTACTTGACAGCGTGTCTAGCAGTTACGATATGACCCCGGAAAATTATGATGTCATCAGAAAGGTTTTGGTTGAAAAATATGGGCAACCACATAGGATCAAAAAATCGCTTTATAGTGAGTTACATTCCACCAAGAAAAATGATAAGGAATGGAAGGTAACAGTCGAAGCAGTTGAAAGAATACTTCGAGAACTAGAAGCTATGGGCGAAAACTTGGAACAATCAAGTGTCAAGATCGTAATCGAAAGCAGATTGCTGGTTTGGATTTTAGACAAAATCTATCAACAAAAAGGTCAAGAATCATAGTCTGTCTACAAACTTAGACAGTTCCTTGGGAAACTCGTACTAAAAAGTGAAGAAGTGTCCAGAAGCCAGTCTCCGCATACCAAAAAGGAGCAAATCCCGACTAAAAGTATGTCAAAGTCTTACATCCGGTATAATCCAGATGAGATTTTAGCTTAGCCACAATTACACCAAAGACCCAAAGACACAAATTTGAATCCAAAAAAAGGGAAGTGAAACAAGGAGAACATGTTCCTTTTGTAACAACGATTGTTGGGATCGTGAATGCCATAATTATCACACTGTCAAAAGAACACTGAAAAAAGAAAATGCGTGCAAAATGCGTGCCCCAATCTGGACATGCTACACCAATTGCAACAGAAGGAAGCGCACATGCCTTCACTGCAAGGGCCCTCACAACACCGCGTTCTGTGAAGTTAAATACAATGATTGCACACAACCAATGGGATCAACAACATCGGTGGTTGAGAGTAAATCGTTGAAAATGATTGAAAATCGAGAAATTGCAATATATGAATAAAATAAAAGCAGATGAGAATGCTAACGATGAAGTATTATTTGCTGAGAAAAAATAATAATCTCTGTGAAATAAATCTTTGACCTTGAAATGTGACGTCTCTTTGAAGATGATTGCTTTATAGAACAATTCGTTAAACTGAATTGCTGAAACAGAAACTGTAAGAAATAAACGGAAAGTGTGAAAAATAATTCACAAAGCCGATCACATATGAGTGAAAGAACTTGTTCAAATATCGGCACCCATTTTTTTCTTTTGAGGAAAGGAAAATTCCTTTCGCAATAGAAAATGTTAAAAAATCAATTCAGTTAAACGACTTATGTCCCTTTCATTTTCTTTCCAATTTTTTCTTTTCTCTCAATGCGATGATTTGTTGATTGAAAATTTTCTCATCTACATATATTTTTTGTAATAAATGTTTCCTTTTACTCTTGTAACTTTTTTTAATATTTAAAACAAAATAAATTTTTTAAAATAATTTTTCCTTTGGAATTACAACAATGTTTTGTTGCATATTTTCATGTTTCATTTTATTTTAATACTTTGTTTGTTGCAATAATTGCTGTATTTTAGGAAAGTTTAGAATTTGTTTCAGTTTAATTTATTTCCCAATTCAAAAATTTAACTTCAGATTTTGTGGTTTTGTAGGGTGTACGAGCAGTGTGTAGTTAAACGAAATGGTATATTTAGGATGCTATTAAAATTTTGCATGGCTACATTAATTTACATTGATTTTCACAATTATTGTTTTTACTTTTAAATTTCAAAAATTATTGAAAAAAATAGCTCTTTTTTGAAGTATAATCCTCAAAGGATCATTTAAATTGTATAAAACAAATGCATGAAGCACGAATTATATAATAAAAATGAATTCATAAAATCTATGCATTAACAGTCCTTTATATGCAAATTTATTTTTTATATACAATTCGATCCCAAAATCATCACTACTTCAATTTCATTTATTTCTATTCACCATTAGTTCGGTTATTCACGCCAATAACGAATCTGTTTTCATTTTTAGTATCGATTAGTCTATTTTTAGCAGCAATTTTATTCCTGTCACAGCTTTCTCATTCTCGTAAATTTTCAAATTATGTCATCAAATGATGGTAGGATGATTCGTTTTAAAGTAATTTCGCTCCCCATATGCATATGCATGAAATTGAGGCTATCAAATATAATTGGAAAATGATGATGACAGTGCAGTTTCGTTTTCCGTTCACTCGCCCTATTTCTGACTGCTCTCGACCGAGCAACAGAAGTACCCTTTTCGTCATCACTTTTTTTGAATTCATATAAGAAATTGAAAATTCGGTTATCATTATAGTAAATGTTGCTAATTCGTCAACGGATTTTTAAGTTAAAAGTGATTATAATATTCCCTGTTATGCTTTGCAAACCTTTCTAACCATTCACTTCTTTGGTCATTATACCATCGCATGTACCGCTTTTCAGAATGATACTGAAACGATTTGTTCAGTTCAGAGAGTTGAATTTTTTTTTGATATCTACAAGCAATTCAAATTCGAATAATTGATGGCAAATTTTTCTTTTCGATTATTTCACAGCACATCGGAATATATGATTGTATTTGCTGAAGCTATTGCTCAATCTGATAATATCCGATTTCCCGTGTTGGTGGTGATTCAAAGTGAAACAGCAAATCATCATCATCACCAGTCATTTATCTTAAATTTATTACATGACTGCTAAATTATTAATTTAACTCATTTTGCTTCTGTAGCCCTGCCAAATTCATTACCTTTTCACTCATTTAATTTCAGTAAGCAACTGAACTAATGAAATTATTTAATAATTCAGTAGGTTTTATTTTCTTATTTTCAAATCCAGCAAGTTGCAACAAAGTTGATAATGATAAAAATGCATTATTCGTAAACAAACTACAGAAAATGGGTGAACACGTCCACTTGAAACAACGTATACTAGTAATGTTCCAAAAAAAAACAAATTTTTAATTAAAATTTAAATATAATCACAGTATATTTATGTTTTATTTCCATCTTGCTGAAACTGAAATAAAATTATCGTTAAATTTAAGCAATACATACAAATAATATTTTTGCGGTATTTGAAAACTTGCTGAACTGTGTTATTCGTTCATTGTTTCATATATTTTATCGATGATCTCTTTTTCAGATCAATCGTCCTTAATTAAAGTTTTAAGAGAAATTCAATTTGTTATCTTTCATTTCTGTCTTATCTTTTTCCATGTACACATTGTTTTGTCATCTAAAAATGCGTTTTTTGCTTACTTTTTTTACATTTTTATAGCTGAAAAAATAATCAGTTTGAATGAGAATTCAAGTCCCTCTATCTGACTCATTACTTTTAATCCATTTTTTTAATCTTTAATGACTCTAATGTGCATAATATAATTCATTTATTTCTTCTGATTGTTTATTTATTTTTTACAGAAAATTGTGGCGAAGCAGCATGCTTTTAAAAATAAACAGATACAGTAAATTAATCCAAATTCCGAAACTGAAAAAAATGAAAGACGGAAATAATTAAATTAACAAATGTCATAAAATAGAAAACTCTCTTGTCACCTAAAATTTACAAAAAGGGCGTGAAACTGATCTTTCAACTCTCTTCTTCCGTCCTTTTTCTTCTTTGTATCAAAATAGATCAGTCTTCTTCCTTTTTTAGCTCATATTATTTTGTCCTCTTTTTATTTTCTGAAACATTTAACAAATTTATCATTGTTTCATTGAAGTTAATCAGTTTTTAAGAAAAAAGAAAATCTCTGAGAGGAAATCGAGAAAGCAATGTGCGAGCGATGCAAACTCGAATAAACGCAGTTACCTTATCAAATGATCCATTCAAATTGGATTCATTTCGTTGCAAACACTTTGAAAAACTGCATGATAGCACTAATAGCAGGTCAGTTTTTTTAACATCTTCAAAAATTTTATTCTTATGTTATGATTCAAATTAATATCATGTGAATTTGACTTAAGAAATTTTTTGCCCATTAAGAATTAGTAAAAATGCATTATTCGTAAACAGACTACAGAAAATGGGTGAACACGTCCACTTGAAACAACGTATACTAGTAATGTTCCAAAAAAAAACAAATTTTTAATTAAAATTTAAATATAATCACAGTATATTTATGTTTTATTTCCATCTTGCTGAAACTGAAATAAAATTATCGTTAAATTTAAGCAATACATACAAATAATATTTTTGTGGTATTTTGATAGATATAGTAACTGAATATAGTGGAATGAAATGGGTTTTTCTAATAAAATATAATTTGCCTATTAATCAATACATATTTCTATAAAATCATTTGCTCAATATTAAATTGATATAAAGAAAAAAAAAACGAATCCGTCCCATATCAATTTTAGAATTAACAGTTTGGGAAAAAACCAAAAAAATTCTATTTTTCAAATTACATTCATTTATTGTTATCCCTCCTTCCCTTTTTTCTCTCTTTCTTTTCTTCTCTCCTTCTATCTCTCCTTCTTCCTTTCTCACTTTTCCTTTTCTTCTTCTCCGAAAATTCCCCATGTTCATTTACTTAATTGTCTGCTTGAAACTTGTCTTGGATATAGTAATTCAACGATTCCTTCTATAACACCTACAACAAACGTACTCCGTTTTACTAGTAACGTTTATCATTGATACCTTTGCTCAACATTCCAACTCATTTAAATTTTTATTATTACGCACACGCACACACACACGCACGCACACACACACACGATCAATAGGTCACATGACGATATCTTTTGCATAATTTTTCTCTATTACCTGTGCAGTATGGGAATTTGTGATTTATGAAAATGCAAGTGAAATTACATAATTAAAAGCTGGAAATTTTGTCTTTGAATGGAATGTTTTACATTAATTCCCTTCATTTCTAACTAATGTTTATGTAGTAAATATTTCTCACATTTAGCAAAATTTAATTTTTTAAAATTAACCATAGTGAAAGTAGAAAAGAAATGTAGTTTTAAAAGGCGGCATTTTTTATTAAAAAATTTCTCCTTTTTTATTTTTCCTTCTGTCATTTTTCTCTTTGAACTTTTCATTTTTTTATTTCGTTTCAAATATGTTTTCCTTCTATTCGAAATATTTTGAAATGAAAGTTTGAAATTTTTAATGACAAAAACTAAGTAAGTAATAAATTTCACAAGAGCTTGATTCTTTAACAATTATTCTCGATTTCTGTTAATTCATTTTTTTGCGCAACGGATAATGAGAAAGGAAGTATTTGCTTTAAACAAAGAAGGTTTCAGTTATTGTTTTCTCATTTCATTCTTAAAATCTTACTGTCCCTTTAAATACCTATAAAATTAGTTGCATTTAATAAATTTAAATTGCATGATTTGTGTGGGAATAGGCAAATGCAATTTGGTTATATACAAAATGCATATGGATTACACCTGAATCACTGACTGTGTAATACCTTCTGTTCCGATAGTCGAATTTTCTATTCCGGTGGTGGAATCCTGTTTTTCGGTTAGTGACGTGATTGCTCGTCGAATACGATTCATTTGATGAACTTGGCCATGCAGTATATGCATAAGGACGTACATACCCCTCGATATGACTTTCTGAATTATATCAATTATCAAATCGTTGTATTCAAACCATTTTTTATTTGAACCGATTTTAGAAAAATAAAAAATGTTACGATTAAAGCAAATTGAATCGGCACGTGGCAATTTAGTGACTTCAACGAGTAATAAACATTGAAGCTAAATACTAATGAGTATTAAGCGTTATCCGTTTTTACATAATTATAAGATTATCAAATAATTTCAAAGTGGATCACTTTGTTGTTCATATAGTAAAATTGTCACATATTGTCACATAGCAAAAAAAAAGTGATCGACTGTATTAATAATTGTCACATAGTAAAATTAAGTGCTAACAATCTATTTGTTTACTAATGGACAATAAATTTGTATTGCGTATCATCAATATATCATCGCTTGATTACGCATATCTTTTCGTTAACTTGATGAGTAATAATTATTTATTGCTGATTATAATAATATGGAGCTCATATAATTTTCTGGAAAAATCAAAAATTTGAAATCGAGTTTTATAACTTTTCTGCTTTTTTTAAATCTTTAATTATTTCAAAGCTTTTGCAGCAGCTCGATGTCATCTGAAAAACCAAAAGTTAAAAATGATTGGCGAGATTATATCTGCTTGATCCTTTTGTTTGTCATTAACTTGCTTAATTACATGGATCGATTTACAGTTGCTGGTAAGTTGCTTACACTTTCTTGTTATAGTCTGGCTCTCTTCATTGTATCGCGATAATTTTGAGCTGTCCATTCGGCAATTTTCTGCAAGATCTTGTCTGCAAATGCAAAGTAATTCTTACTAATTAAACAAATTAGACCAAATGATTCAGCAAAAAAGGATATTTTTTAAATAATTGTCTCTATATTTTATTTCCTTGCTCACTGGCACTTTTGTACTATTTTTTAATTTCAATTTTAATTTTATGGTAATAAACTTTATAACAGCTATCAACAAAAAGTGCATTTCCGTAACGAATCGGTCATTTGTAACAGTTTAACGATTAGATTAGACCATAATGGAAAATTCATTGATGAATTCAAATGAAATTGTAGGGTGTTATTAAGAGAATTTGAACCAACGGAACGTAAATTGAATATCGTAATTTGTATATTTAATCATGTAAATCCCAAATATATACAAGATATTCTTACAGATCGTAAGCATATTTCTTAAATTACGCCAATTTCAGGCGTCTTGACGCAGGTTCAAACATTTTTTTCGATTGATGATACCGGAGCAGGTTTACTACAGACAATATTTATTGTATTCTATATGGTAGTTGCACCGCTGTGTGGTTTTCTCGGCGATCGATGTAATCGTAAATGGGTAATGATCATTGGTATAGCAACATGGATTCTTGCTGTCATAGCATCATCATTCGTGCCCGCTAATGTGAGACTTCAATAAATACGAAGAAGTTCAAATCCGGACTTCGATTTTTAATTTTCGCTTGAAATTTGAATTTTTGACTCATTTGCAAATTAAACTTGAAGATCATTCACTTCACTTGATTTTATCGAAACTGACTTTTAGCTGTTTTGGTTATTTCTACTATTACGAGGTGTTGTTGGTATTGGCGAAGCATCATATGCAACAGTTGCACCAACAGTAATTGCTGATATATTTTCAACTTCGGTGCGCAGTAGAGGAATCATGTTTTTTTATTTCGCGATACCAATTGGAAGGTTAATTATCTATACAGTATGTATGTAAATAAATTTCAAATGCAATCTATCTTTCATTGCTTTGCTTCCTTTTCAATATTTTGATTTGCAAATCAAAATTTGTTGAAATTCTTATCATTGGTCATGTACCAACTATAATTAATCCAATTAAATGTATCTTTTCCAAAAAAATGAGAAGTTCTTGAATATTAGAGTAATCAAAGTCTTCGACCAAAATGTATGTGGAGAGATAATTAGTTTGTTTGAAATTCTTGCAGCTTATCAAATTTAATCAAAATTGACGAAACTTTGCAGTGGTATGGGCTATATCGTATCATCGAATGTTTCATCGTTACTGGGTAGTTGGAAGTGGGGTCTCCGGATGACACCATTTCTAGGCGCGTTATGTATCCCGGGTGTCATCCTGGTTATGAAAGAACCGAAACTTGGCCAAGCGGAAAGTGTCGCTGCTAACAGTCTACAGAGAACTTCATATTGGGAAGATATCAAAGCAATTTGTGCAATGTAAACTTAGTTTCTTTTTTCGAAGAAAGATTGTTTATCATATACTTTTGACATAATATTTTTTCAATATAAAGAAAAGGAAACAACAACCTTTGCTAGTCAAAACTTTAGGCCTTCAATGATTGATTCAAAAAATCTCCTCAGCATAATTCCTATTTCTTCTTGATTTACTCATTAAAGCTCACTTATACTATAACTTTCGAAACCAATCTGGAAATTTGCGAATTACTTGCTAAATTGTGATGTTTCTTTATTTTCAGTCCAACCTATGTTTATGCAACACTCGCTTATACATCAGTGATATTTGCAACAGGCACATTATCGTGGTGGGGACCGACGGCCATCGAACATTCCGTCGCTATGAAGCAGAATTTGAATAATACTTATCAACTCAGCAGTGAACAAAAAAATAGGTAATTTGTAGCAAAATTTTAGCCCTATATAAAATATATTTATGAAAAATAATTTCTTCATTGGATTCCCTCAGTATGGTTTATTTATCAAGATAGTTATGAAAAACTATGAAAAAGAAGGGAATTTGTGATTTGGAGGCACAAACCATAAATAAATGAATAGATTTAGAGAAGGTATCGAAAGCCAAATGTTTCAACTACAATAATCCAGTCTCTTAAAATAGATCGGTTAGCTAAAGCATTTTTCATAAAATAAACGCTTTTGGCATTATTTAATGACAAATACGATAAATTGATATCTGTTGCAAAAAGGAAGTGTTTTACACACAAAACAAATTTAATTCCTACAATATTTATCAATTTATTACACATCGTTGAATTTTTCCATCTTGTTCCATCAGTTCACTCTCGACGAATAAATCATTGAAACACTCATTTCAATCCATTCCCGCATCCCGATCTCGTCCCTCCCGAGGACAGTACCGTCCGGCAGCGACAGAACAGCAACAATGACGACGGTTATTGACCACATCTCCGCCTTTCCAAGCCGTTGACAGCACTGTTACTGTTAGATTGTCTGCATTCTATTTGTTCACCCCGTAATTAATACATTGCGAAATTCACTTCATGAGATAGAAATGTTGATAATAAACCTGACAATATTCCAGTATATCACTCACTTTTGGTATAATAACGGTAGTTGGTGGAATTTTGGGTGTTTCAAGTGGTACAGTGTTGTCACAGGTCGGTTTTAATTATGGTGTTAAAAAGATCGATAAATGCGAGATTGCAAATTGCTGTAAAGTTAGCCTCAATTCGGTGGTATTTATCTGTAATCTACTCTTTTAAACATTTAAATAGCATTTGATTTAGATAGCAAAAATTTACGAGTTATCAAATTGAATTAGGTTCACTTAACTTATTCATTGCGAGTGAGACGATGTCATTTAGCACTCTGCGTATGGCAAAGTAAACCAAAAAAATCATTAAAACAAAAGAATAAACGGGCAAATAAAAAAGACAACCAAGAAGAAAAACAAAGTAATAATTGCTTTTTTAACAACTTAAGACTGCTAAACAAAGTCTGAACTTTATTGGGATTCAAATGACATTGTGATCTCCCTAAAATGACGCTCCAATAAAAAAATTGCAAAATAAAAACAGTTGTAATCAAATAGCCAATGTAATAAAAAACAAGTAAAGCAAAATGCTAAGATTTACAATTCTTTATTTTAAAACAAACTAGAACTTCAAAAATTAAAAACAAGTTTCCTTACTTCCACCATTCTGCAATTTACATCCCTCAAGGCCATTGACCATTTTATTTGTGGTGATATGGCATGTTACTAACTGGATGTCGCTTTGTTATTTTTTACAAAAATCATGAGAAATCGAGAGTTGATTCATTATTCTTTAAAATTAAAAAAAATTGTTAACTCCATTCTTGAAATTTTAATATTAACATTTATAGCAATTTAGTTTTGGTCACACGGTAAATGGTGCTGTAAGCCTATTAGAACAGTTCGCTCCAATGCTTTGGTATGCGCTATTGGATCTATGCTTGCAGTACCATTTCTTTTTATGGGCCTTCATTTATGCACAATAAATATCAGCCTTGCTTGGGTATGTTTATATCTCAAATATTTTTTTGTTTTTAATTTTTTTCATCGAATTGTTTATGCTTGTATGTCGTTTTAAATAGTTTTCAGATAAAATTAACATAAAAGAACATATTAATGTGAAGTCTGAAGATTGGATGTAAAGGTGATTAAGATTAAATTGATTGATATTAGCGTTATTTATCACCAAATGATCAACCATTGAGCACTCAGTCGTTTTATTCATTTATGGTTTGCAGTGACAGCTGCTAGTCTGAATTAATGGGGTTTTTTAGCTACACTTAGACAACCGACCGTTCATCATTCGTCCATCTTTCTTTTCCTAACCTTCTACTGAATTTGTTTTTACTAATTTGCATATGATATTTATCACAAGATTATCGAATTCTAAAGTTGACCTTAAGTGAACAAATTTTTGTTAATATTAATTTGACAAGTGATGCTAAAATTTTTCTTTTCTTCCACTTACAGGTGTTCATCTTTTTAACAGTCGTATCGCTATGCTTAAATTGGGCCATAAGCATCGATATGCTTCTTGTGAGCTTAATTTTCTTTTTTTCTTGGGCTATTCTTGTATAACGATTATCTTTTTTGTAAAAGTGTTACTACCGCTAAATAGAAATTAAATGAAGCCAAAATTTTTCCAAAACTTGAAATGAGCTAAACAAATTGACTTGTGCACTTTGGGTAAGAGGAAATAAATGAAAGCATTAGCAGAAATGTGAAAAAAGTTGTAAAGTTAATTTTATTTACGAAATTTTACTTAGCATGATAAGCAAAGAAAATTGAGCTTTTGTAAATTCGGCTTTCTTATATAGGATATAATCGTACCGCAGCGACGATCGATTGCAAATTCATGGCAAATCCTTATATCACATTTGTTTGGTGATGCTTCTGGACCGTACATTGTTGGTTTGGTGAGTAATTTGATATTATTTTTGCCAATTCTAATACTTGAAATATGATATTATTTTTGCCAATTCTAATACTTGAAAAAACATTGCAACAAATGTTTTTGTAATAGTTATATTAAAGTAAATATTACCATTTCATTTGTGGTCATAAAATCGTATAATTGTAAGCAATGTTGGTAAATTAGAATCGTTAGACTTTACGTATCACTCTCTTCCAAGAAATGTTATCCGTCTTCATCAAACA
This sequence comes from Acanthocheilonema viteae, assembly GCA_900537255.1. NCBI lineage: Eukaryota > Metazoa > Nematoda > Chromadorea > Rhabditida > Onchocercidae > Acanthocheilonema > Acanthocheilonema viteae. Next base: position 27,045 of record UPTC01000140.1, on the reverse strand, counting down.
TGATGACCGAATTTCAGGTATCTGATTGGATACGAGGCCCCGATAGTACTCCAGCAGCATGTTTTCAGTCATTAGCTAAAGCATTTTACATACCTAATATTGTGTTAATTATCAGTGTTTTACTGTTCTTCGGTGCCGCAGCGTCTTTTATTCGTGATCGAAACAGATTTTTACAGCAAATAGGTTATAGACTTTTTTTTCGATCAGAAAATTTTTACAAAAATTTGTTGCAGCTATATTAATGTGATATGAAGAAATTGTTTGGATTTTTGTTTCTGTAAATTTTGATTCCTATTACCGTAACAGAAATTTAATTCATATGCAGTAAGTTCTATATTATTAAGGACATATCAGCTTGAATTAATGTATAGCTCCAATTAGTAAGCAAAACACATGACTTGACTGCTTTCCAAAGATAGGGATTTAACGAAAATGTTTCATCTCGAATTATATCCCTTAGCGGATTAAATCGATTATCAGTTTAATTATTACTTTGCTCTTCATGATAAATGCGCAAACAAAATCTTCAGCTACCAAAATTTCGTTCCATACTAATAGTCTTAAAGATTTATTTTCTGGAAGCAAAAGTTTTTTTCTTAGCCATTATGTTATATTAATTTAAATTGTTCGTGTTAAGTTTAAATGAATAACAAAAATAGTAGTTTTATATTTTTTCATCTGTAAAAATATAACTGACAAATTCAAAATATCGATTTCATTTTCAGACTGTTCAAAATACGGTCGTTCCAGTGCCATATATAACGGTAATGAGGTGAATATTGGAAATGGTGCAATAAACAGTGCACTTAAATAATTATATTTATTATAATGATAATTAATAACTGTTCGAGTTCCTTCATTTTCGTTGTTGTCTGAAATTTATCCCTCAAAATTTTTACTTAATTTCCACAAATGTGACTTTCAATAGCATATATTTTTTAATGATTGTAACTTTAAAATACTTATTAATAATTTTTGCGTTTTCTTGGAAGTGCATAATATCTCATCTATTTCTCCATGATTAATTAAATTTTGGTGGGCATTCAGAGCAGTATTATTCTTTTTTTTCTTAACTTGCCAAAGTGTGTTTATCGATACATGTGTGAAGTCCCTCTTTTGCAAAGTTAAGAAATATATCTATTAGGTAATTTCTCCAAATCATAACAAATTTATGTCTCTCTTCACTTGAAAATTATTAAAGAATCATACAAAAAAAAACTAAGAATAATTCATTGACACTTTTAAAATCATATGCTTATGAATAACTTTATCATTACAAGAGACTTAAATACTAATTATTTCCGAACAGTGCAATTTAGATTGTTAACCGGTTATATCTTCCATAATTACCTTAACATTTAATCATTTATTGAATCATATGGGAATAATATTTTTCATATTTTTATACTTTGCTACCATAAAATATGTGAATGTATAATTGTATATTTAAATCAGACCAATAATTTAAAAAAGCAAGAGGGAAAAGAAGATAAAGTGTTAATAGAGTTGTGGATTATTTGAAAATTTTTAATAAACAATTGTTTAAATATATCATTGCTCATAGTTATTCCTTTTATTTCATTTATAAATTTAAAATCACCTATTCGGTCATAACTGTTTTCTGCTAACTTTTAAAAATATAAAGAAAAGTTGAAATTCCTTACATTGTTCAACTAATGTTGTTAGTAATATAAATCTTTTCTCACGCTGTTGTTCTTTTTTGTTTAAGGGAAAGATTTATTTCGACGCAGTTGAATATTTTAGTGAAGGTTATTAATAGACGGACATTATAAGACAATTATCAGTAGCAGCTTAATCAGTTTCTTTGGGACTGTTTGTTATGATAGTATTGATTGGGTGTAGATAGTAGTAGTTCAATATAACTTCGAAACATCTCGAGAAATTAACCTCTTGCAGCAGCGGAACACGCCGTGTACAATTCCTTATGAATGAAAAATTAACAAAAATGAAATAATCATTTTATAGACGAAACTTACAGTGAACAAGTGATCGAATCATCCGGTCACAGGTGGAACAAATCATTTACAGTTTCCTTTAGATATATTAAAACTTTGATTTGAGATATTGAAGACAAGTAGTTTTTGTAGTATACATTTCTAAAAAACAGTTTGATTATTTTAATATTTTTATATTGCAAAATTATTTCGACTTCCAGACGCCATTATCCTTTTTTCTTTTATCAAAAAAATTACCACATTTTGAATTTGATTTAATCGAATAATAATTCGATTTTTATTACATTATCTGATAACTTTAAAACTTGAAAGATTATCAGATTTTTGCATAAATTATATTTCATTTTACGCTTATCAGTAGATAAATAAACTTGTCCTTGAAATGATTTTTCTCAATGTATATGACCAATTTTTTTGATTTTATAAGTTAAAAACCATGTGAGCTGACTACGCTCTACAAGTTTCACACGTCGGTTGATGTTACTGCGTTTTTTTAAGCATTTCGAAAACATTAAATCGAAAGAAACCATGGGATTGCAGCAATCATTGGATTTCGATATCCATGAGAGTACATCAGCACGAAACGATCCATACAAGTTTAGTGATCGTTTTTTTCTAATTTCATTTCAGATTTATTTTAAAATACAAATATTCCACAGCGTTCTATTTTATAGTCATCAATTGCCTGCTAATTTAATAATGTTAATTATTTCGGGAATATGTTAACAATGAGAGAGATTTGAATGTAACTGCTTATTGCGCGGCATAAAAGCATTCTTAATTTCCTACTGATTTAGGACATTAAACGGTCAACGATGTTGAAACAGTGCTAAATCGCTCAACTACAACTGCTCATTTAATACTTTCAATGAATCCCTGTTAATATATATGCATGTATACATCTTTCATTAATTAAATCTTTGATATCAGTTAATAATGGATGTCTTCTACATAATGTGAAAACAAGGAAGTTGCAATGAATCGTTTAAAAACCTTTATACTTTTTATAAGTCAAAAAATCCGGAAATTGATTATATGCTAATATTTGTGTTACCAGCAGAGGATGTCATATTCTTCAAATCACGGAAAGTTTATAAATAACAGTAAGGAAGAATGAAAACGAAAATGTGACTGACAGTAAGTTACCGTTAGCCACTTGACGATAACAATAGTATAACATTGATTTTGGAAGCAAATTACACATGAATTTGACATGGCTTTTCCTTCAAAAAACCGTTTATAAAAGCAATTAATTCTTTCCTTTCAATTCCTTAACTCTTTTTAACTCGCTGTTAGAATAAATTCAATTATCACTCTGCTTTTAGAATTATCAATATTAAAAATACAATATGCTATACAGTACTCAAAGAATCAAATGCAGATGAAATGTTTTCGATTTTTATGTTTTCATTCATCCTCTTCATTGTTTGTAATATGCATATTAAATTTAACACAGATTAAACATGAGTTTGATTAATTTGATTATTTACACTTCTTCTGTCAATTCATTCTCAGAATTCATCCTTACATCAAAGTTCATTAATTAAATAGTTTTGTTCACCGGTTTACACTTTATATTTTAGAATAGTTAGGGAAGATTTGAATGCGGTAAGCAGTAATGGGATGAACGTCGGGAACATACTGATACAAAATTGCAGCAGAAATAATTAAGCACTGAACAGAAGCAATAAGTGGGAAAAAAATTTTGTAAGTTAAAGATGAGCCAAGAAATTTTGTTGTTTATAATTTAACAATCAGTGATGATTCGATAATTTGTCATTAAAGAGGCGAAAGAAAGATATAATGGGGTATTAGGGATTGCTAATAAACCCTGCCATGACTATATTTTCACATATTATTGAGCATACAGGAATATATTTTTGAAATTAATAAAGTAGTGGGGGAAACAGAGAGATAGTAAGACAGATGCAAAGTTCGAAAATAATTCAAACGAGTGTGAGTAACATGGATCTTTGACCTTTCATTCCAGCAAGTAATTGTGACTTTTAATCATTAGTATGATCCAATTTCTCCGAATTCTTTTTTGAAATTTCGACCACATTGAAATTCCTAAAAAAATGGCTCGTTGGAGACGGAGGGTTGCACTTCGAGCACCGGGCAAGCTGCCAGGCTGTTGTTGATGAAAAAAGGATGCGTTAGGGATGGTTGATTGGTTTTTTATTTTGCTTATTTTGGTTTTTTAAACGTGCAAGGCTGTTGCACTCGATTCATGATGTCTCGTTTCTGTTATTAATATCATCTGGCAAAAAAGCAGGTTAATATGAAAATTTTGCAAATAAATATGACAGCTTTTTTCTCTTTTTTAAAAACATTTACAGCCTTTTTTCTTTTTAATTTTCGAAAAAAAATTTTCAAAAGAATTGATCTCAACGATTATGCACATATGTCCATTTTTTCTTATCATAATAAAGCATCTTCTTCACCCTGCCCTCTTCCATTCGATTCTTTTGTGGATTTCTTCTGTTGATTTTCCGTCTGTTAATTTTTCTTCTGTTAATTTTTCTTCCAATAATTCAAGTTTACGAAATATTATTGTTTACTACTTTTATAATATGCTAACCTTTTTAAGGTCCAACAGTGGTTGAATCAAATAAAAAAAAAATATCCGATTTAGTAATTAACTCCAAACTTTTTAAATTGCAAATCACCAGGAATTATGCTTTGGCGTTAATAGATAAATTTTGTTATATTGCACAGTTACTATCTTCTTTATGAATGTTTTTTTATGAAACTTTCCGACGACGATGCACATCAGAGAGCATAAGAAAATACTTTGATATTAAAAAATAATTTAATTGGTATTAATATTCTTCCGATACAATTGTTTGCATAATTTATTAATTCGACTATTTTCTTTAAATTCTTGAGGAAATCCTTTTTGAGTATTTTCCTTCTTGCTTAAATCTGGGAAATATCAATGATCTAGAATATTAAAGTTTTTATACTTTACAACAAACTGATATCTACTTAAGATTTAAAAAAATTTATGTATGAAAAAGTATAACATCTGAAATAATGTTGTTTTTTTTAACTTTAGCAATTTGCTTTTTTTCATTTCAACATTAATAAATAATGAGGAAAGATATACTAAATACTAAATAGTGCACAATTCAAAAAGGTAATGGAATGAATTGAAGTTATCATTTGAATTCTACTTATTAAAATAATAAATTTTTTTAGATCTAATGGATTCAGAATTGAACGAAATTGAGATTATTTTTGCTCAGAAGTTGGCATCTGGTGAGCCGATCACTCGTCGACGAGCTTTTCGGACGCTATGTGACTGGATTCGGACTGAATCAACCAGGCGAGGTGCTTTTTTCGTTTTTATTGTTTGTCTGCCAAGCACTAGACGAAATCGTTGATAATATCTGTGAATGGCTAGGCTCATACACTTTTATTTAGGATTCATTTACCGTTCTTATGTTTTGTGAAAAGATTTCCCTAGCACTGGACAATTATTGTAAAAGCTATATTGAAGGAAGCGAAATTCCATATCATTTTATATTGTAAAATTATCTTGATTTTGCTGTGATATTCAAGAAATTAATGATTACCTCAAGACTTTTCGAATAAAAAAGTAGAAAGTGAAAATTGTTGAAAGTGAGTGAGTTGAATTAAATGAAGTCAAATTTTTACTTTTTTACAGAATTTGACGATAAAGCGATATTACATTTAACCAAGGGACTGCATTACGTGATGTGGATGCAAGACAAGATGTTATGGCAAGAGCAACTCGCCGATAATATCGCTTCATTGTTAAATTTATTTGAAAGAGAAAAAGAGTCCGTTTTGTTCACCAAGTGCATGTTAATAACTATTTCTAATGAGTGGTCACGAATGGATCGTTGGAGAATGGATAAGTTTCTTATGGTTAATCTTTTTCCCTGTCTTGTTTGTTCAAAAGAAATGTAATCTTGTAAAAGATCAATAAATGTAACATTGAAAATTGAAGCGAATCAAGAAATTTAAAATCGGTTGAACTATGAGTGGAAGTTTTCTTCGGATAAAAATAAAGCTAAATGGCTTAGGAAAGTTGATATCATGTATTTGTACCATCAGGGCAGATTAGTACTGACATGGGTAAAAGCATATTGTTCGGTATTTGAAGCAATTGTTAGTCTATTATTTAGTATGAATTTGTTATTCCAAATTACTGACTGTTTTTTATTTTTGGTAAGAATGTATTAAGCCGAAATACTAATGTTTATCGTCGTAAAGAATATATTAATCTCAGATGTTAACCTGAAATTCTAAATTCTAATTCGCTTCATTTTGTCTCACCGGGGTACTAGGATGTTTTTTCGTACTACGATATTGTATAGTTGTTCAAGACAATTAATGATAACATCTATGAAAGTTTGGTCCATAATCGGTCGGAACAGTCAAATTCACATAGCGTTTTCATTACTTAACAATTTTGTTAATCTGTACCTATTTTTTTGACATTTCAGACGTTATTAATATTTTACCCATCATTTTTTGTTTTTTTTTTTATTCGTCATGTGGTATGTTTTAAAAAAAAGCAGATAAAAACTTTTCAGTACTTTGGAATAAGCTCTAAAATGTGTAGGAATATGGATTGAATTGTATAAATGTTGAACGCTTCTGGGTGTATTATTGTTCTTAACGAAATAGTAATCAGTATTCAAATTTATTGATATTGAATTTTATTGAAATAAACAAGTGATTGCAGTTAATACGTCGGCTTGTTCGTGCTCTTTTCCTACGCCTACGCTCGAAGAATTGGGAGACGACGATCACTAATATGTACATCAACGCTTTTAAGGATTGTGTTATTTCAAATGGTTATATATGCAGTTTGCTTTGAAATATTATGTTGAATATGTAAGAAAAGAAACAAGCAGCAAACCTTTGACTAGCCATTTTTGGTTGTAATTTTTGATGAATTTTAACGAAATTCACATTTCTTCTCGTTTGCATCACATTCTGTTTCAGACAAATCATTTTCGGAAGGATTAAAATTTCATTTCGCATCCATTTATCTCGATGAATTGGACGGTGCTGGTTGGTTTCCGTTGTTTTCATGTTTTCGAAAATTTTTCTTACTATTTATCTCTTTGAATTGGATAGTGTCGGTTTTTTTTGCTATTTTTGATGTGCATCGAAAATTTTTAATTGATATTTTTTTCATTTTTTAGGCGGTTTGAGACCAAATCAGGTGACAGAACTTTTGAAACCGTATGCTGATCTTCTTGCCAACAGGACATTGTCGTAAGTTATTCTTTATTTATTACATTAACTTATGTGACTAATTTTGTAGTTTATGAGAGTTGAACGAACGAATTGTATAAATTCTGTCCTTAATATTGTAACTTTTCTGCAATATTCGTAACTGTTATTTTCATCTTATTTCAACAGTGATGATTTAAATACAACATAAGATGTTTGGAACAATGGACTTCATTTAAAAAGTGTCATGTGCTCCATGTTGTCACGTCACCATTCGAAGTTTCACGATTTTGTGATGGGACACTTCTGATTTTCGGGTATTCCTATGTTGGTTGTGGATGAAAATTATTATAGACTATCGCTGTCTAATAATATACTGCATAGAACACTAGAATTTTGCAGCGTACTGAAATCTGAAATCTGTTCATAAAATGATAATCAATTTGTTTATTGTTCATTTTAATATTTTTAGGAATTATCTTTTTGATTCTGTTATACAAGAGATATTCCTGTCAATTTTACATCAGTACGCCGAAGAAAAAGTGGAGAAGAACATAACAGACGGAACAGTGGAAAGTGCTAGTGACCAAGGAATCAAAGTAGGTTTTTGGTTGTGCGCTTCGAATTTCATTTTTAGTGGGACTTATTACTAAAGGGGACTTATCCTTTTCGTTTTGATGAGGCATGTGAATATATTTGACGTTTTGATTAATTTGCATCTGTCTAAATCAGGTTCTCGTCTTATAGCATTAACACATTTGGTAACTACTATTTGTACCAACTGAATATGTGTTAAAAGATGCAGTTTTGATTTAGTTCAAGTTTCAGTTCGACTATGATCAAATAAGCAAATTACTGCTTGAAATTGGGAAGAAACCTGGCATAAAGAGTGCTCGAAGGAAGCAGTTATATACTGTATCAAAAAAGTAAATCTTTAGTATGCAATTTACCTAATTATATTTTAAACAAATCGCTGATAATCTATTTCGGTTACTTCAATAATTTGCGAAATAAGTGAAATGTTTGGAAATGGTGATCTGGTTTTAGGAATGAAATGAAAAATCCTAAAATCATGAAAACGTCAAATAATGATTTATTTATTTAACGTCTTATTGCTTCGTTCGTCGTCCTAGTTTTTGCAAATAAAAATTTCCTATGCTAAAGAAACAATAACACGGTTTATCGAAACGTGAGGTATATAACCCTGACTATATCATTCATCAGCAATTGTTATAAGGAGAGAGAAATAGGATGGATTTTAGGAAAGTCATATGAATCTATTGAATATCTGTATGCTGGAATGAAAACTGATGTTATAAGAGAATTCATTTGTTGAAGAATTAGGGTATTTAGAAATGTAAAATAAAAAATGTCGCAAATATATGATTTTAAGATTCACAGCAGCCAAAAATGGTGAAGCTCCTTTTATTATGGTTACGAAAGCACAAACTCGTTTGAGGACGGAAGTGCCGAAATCTGAAATAGTAAATGCTGTCTCACGACTTATGAATGAAATGGCCAAACAAAGATTGATTAAAAAAACAACAAAATTGGCTTTGAAAAATAAAACACCTCTGAGGTAATTTACTTGTTTTTGAGCGTTTTGCATTTTGGTATACTTATAAAGTCATGAAAGCATTAATAAAGAAGTAATTTTTAAGTATACTTCCAACACTTGTTATGATGAGTTCACCACTCATTTTTTCGTATTAGACTAAGGGAATAGAAAACAATGGTCTATTACCAAATCTTTTTCGCATGGAAAAGTTGGAATTCCAGGGTATTTATAAATTGAGGAAGGATCAGCTTTATGCATTAAAGTTTTGATATTGTCAGTTATTAGAAATTTATAAGCTCTCTGGAAATGAATCGATTTAAGTGGTGCTGCTACCAACACTCAATTTTCTATTTAGTAGTGAAACTGCAGTGATTTTAGGGGAACAGTTATTTGACGTAAGGAGCAGTTTTACCGTTTTTCAAATCAAAGCTTATCACTTCTCATGCCATATTTTCAAAATTTATGAATTTTTTTAGAACTGCTCTTCCATTCGTTTATTTCATAAATTTTCAGGAATACTCAATCTACGAAAGTTATTAAAAATACTAAGAAAACGAAGAAAATTGGTAAAAAAAAAATGTTGCAGCGAAGTGGAGTAATTCACAGAAAGCGTAAGCAGCAAAAGTTCTGAAACATCAGACACTTCTTAATGGAATATTTTATTTGGTTGTTATAAATTGGTATTTTTATAACGGATATGATTATGTTTCTTTTTTCAGTCTTAATTCCAAGTAAAAAATCTGATAAGAAGGAAGCATCTTAAGATCCATAACAATAATTATGTAGTATGATGGTGGCTACCATGCGTCAGGTAATATAATGAGGGAGTGGGACAAGTTTTGTTAAGTTTCCATTTCCCTTTGATATCATTTCGCATGAAATCTCGTAGTCTGGAAGAATACATCACATTTTCATTAACGAGTGTCTCCGATTATTTACATTTCAAAAAATATTTTTGAATTGCCTGAATGTTTCTTTGTAAACATTCTACTAGGAATATATCATTCGTGATTTTTTTTGGAGGGGATTAATAAATTTGATGAAAAGAGTCATGTCTCCAACAGCAAAACATAGAGCTCCCGATCACTCCCGAGATATATTTCGTTTACATTTATTGCAACACATGATAACAAGAAGATCATCTTTAAAAAAAGCTTGAATAAATAAATCAGATATTTTTCTTTATCAGAGTAATTCCACATATATTTTCAATACAGTGTATCGTAACTACATGAATCATTGACTTTCTTAATGCATAGTGATAACTAAAAATATCAATGTTAATATGTTACTGCATTGAAATTTCAAATGATTAATGAAATCAGGGAAATTAGTCATCTTTAACTGTTTTTAAATAGAGCAGGGAATGCGAGATATTTAAAAACAGTTAATTTTAAACAGTTAAAGATAACAAATCTTTTCCAGATTTCATTAAAAATAACAAATCTCCACATTAATCATTTAAAATTTCAGTAAATATCATATTAAGATTAATATGTTTGGTTATCACTACGCATTAAGATATAGCGGACCAAAGAAAGAGCAGTCCAAATATTCCTGTATTCTTGTTTTCAGTTTTACGAGTTGATCTCAGATCTTTATTCGTATTACACTGAAGTCAAAAACGATATGGGAACAGACCACAATGGCAGTAGACCATTGTATTTTACTGTTGTCATGGACGGAAAGTGACTAAGAGAAAGAACTGCAGTTTTAGCAACGGGACCGAGAACAGCATTAGGTATTCTGCTTCTAACAGGTTTCATACGAAATTTCTTTGGACTATTTAATTTAATAAAGATTCATTTACATAGACATATAATCTAGAAAAACTTTATTAACGTCGCACTATCTACGTTTAATAAAGGAATAAGACACATAAAAGATTGTGGATCCAGTGAAGATCGTGAAATCAGTCAATTGCTCTAAGTATTTAGGAAAATAAGTGGGGTAAAATTAATCAATTTCTGTATTTTAAAAATAAAAATAAGGAACTTGTTTTTACAACTGATTGCACATATCCCTTCCGTTCGGAATGCTATTTTTATCATCATTACATCGCCAAAGCTTCACAAGTACCTAAATCAAGTGAAATTTAATAAATCACATAATGTCCATTCACTTTTAAAAACTCTACAGATGTACTGCTTTCAACAGATAGACAGTTTTGAGAATTTACAATTTCTCCCTTCTTACCCTCGCGAAATAGTTTTGTTAACTTTTTGAAAAGGAATCTCGCATTAACTTTAAAACGAAATGAAGAATCAAATCTTTTTGCTTGACAATTTGGCCTTATTATTTGTAATTTTTAATGAAAATTATCACACCTGCGAAACGAGAAATAATGACAGGTTTTAACAATTACCAGTTCTACCTGGCAGTGGGTATTTTCTCAAAATTCTTATACATAATATTATACAAAAATATAAATTCTAAATGAGCTTCACGAGTTACAGTACTTTATTATTATTACAATTTTCGAAGACTTGTGCCTACTGGTAATGTTTAACGAATCCCTCAGATACTTTCCAACGTTAGAAAGCAATACCTTCTCATTCGTGGAGTTTATTTCAGGAACAGAATCCGGACTTTCTTCCTTTGAATCGTTAAGGGTCATCATATCCTGCTCCAGATTATTCGCTCCAGATCTGGACGGCACCGATGGCATCTAAAATTTTATTTGTGAAACCTGAAATTCTTAAATATTCATGTACATTCCCGCATATACTTTTTGTTTTCTCCATTTTCTACATAATATCAAAATAAGTAATGTTAGCTTGCTATGTATTACCATAACTTTTTTCTTCATTTCCAAAATGTAGTTTGAAAAATGATTCTATAACATTTTGTCAGATCATAGTATTTTTATGGTTTTACTTCTTCGCAGTGCTTAGCTCAATTGTAAAAAATATGTTCCCTCCATTGTGCTTACCCTACCGCGACGACTGATTTAGTACAAATATAAATAAATATAAACATGGAAATGTATATTATGTATGTACTACAATGGCAATGAACATGGATTACTTATTCTAAGGAGGATTGCAAAGTTTTAATAGGGAAATATCTCTCAACCGTCTTCCCGAAAAACTCAGTTACTCGGTCAAGTTTTCGCCAACAACCATCTTAAGTAGAAAAAGAGTATTTAACACATGTTTTTTAAGTAACATAGTTTTCCAAGTTAGTGATCAAATATTTTGTAACTTAAGGTGAACTTACCTCATGGTGTTTGCTTTTGCAGTGAACCGCTAGATGACGACGTTCACTGCATCGTTTGTCACATGTTCCGCATGCAAAAGCAAGTTCTGAGATGCCAAGATGCCGTCGACGATGTTTCACGAACGCAGCTCGATTTTTCAATGGTTTTGCGCAAACATTACACAGAACAGAGTTGTTTTTCTGTTGTAAATATAAAAGATTAACAGATGTGAAGAATAACGTATCATAAAATCTATTTTGAAATTTATGTTTCCAAATATGATACATGCTTCAAAAGCTTCAAGCAAGTGAAAACGACACTGTATTTAGACTAGCTTCAATAAAAAGAAATAGATTAAGAAATAATTTGCACTTAAAATGTTTTTTGATAATGGCACGTTCTTCAAATTTGTTCTATCTGTGAAATTGCATGGAGAAGTCGAAGAATGCTTTATCATGAAGTTCATAAAAACTTAGCAGTGTCTAACATTTTCAGTACGATGTCCGTTAATCCGAGTCCGTTTATCAGAATCGTTATTCAATTCGGTATGCGCGCGTTGATTGCACTGTTGAGGATTGATTGCGTTTTGTGTACTACAAAATAGTTACACTGTGGATACATGTGAAAGCATTTGAAAACAAAATCCGAATAATGGGAAACTTAAAACGGCGAAAATATCTTAACAAATAACACTTTATAACAATTGATTTCTGAAATTAAACTACTTGTTGGGTGTTTTAATCTTATCCAACATTTCTTCTGCAATATTCTGTAAGTCTTCGTTAGGTATCGACAAATCCTGAGCTGGTAAATTCACATTTGTAATTGGATTAATAGCCAACAACGGATTAACCAACAAACTCCATAGCACATTGGTAAAGAGAGGAAGAATCAAATCAGGCTAAAAAGCATAAATCAAAGATTTGAAGAAGCGCCGTTATCATATGGATAAAGAGAGATAGAAAAGAAGACCAATAAATGCAGTCAAAGTAGTTTTGAAGTGGAGGAAACTTGAGCTTTATTTGAAATTACAAATTCGGATTATAAGAGTTGATAGTTATTTGATTGAATAATAAACGATTATGAACATAATCAATCAGCACTCATTTTATGCCTTACTTTTCATTTTATAAATATCTTTAAGAGATTCTTTTGAAAAGAAATTTGAACAAGAAATTAGGATTGTTTAAATTAACCTGTTCTTCGAGAAAATGTTTGAGAGCATCTTTGGTTGCGTTATATTGAATTTCATATACAAGCATTAATTCATTAAAAAGAGGTATTTCGAGCAAAGACGCGAGATCGACCATAGATTGATTAACAGGCTGAAAAAATAGCATAAAAAATATTATTTCCAGAAGTTCCCGATCATTATATCAATGATTGATAATGAATGGTTTTAGTGTAAAGTTTGTCATCAACCTATTTCATTTTTTTTAGGTTGCTGAGAACACGCCCCACATAAAACAACGGTAAGGACGAGCGATTAACTATTAATTAGAAATCCGAATAACTAGTAATGGATAAAGCAAATTTGAGAATCGATTATCTCGTGAATAAGTGAACTTATAGTAAACTTAACTCAATAATGATTTAGATTTAATCTTTTCGTTGGCTTGCATCTGCTCTTTAATCATGGACTCTGTTTCTATCCCTATGTTCAGAAAATATAGGGACAGAAACATATTTAGAAAAAAGAAATAGAATGAAAGGATAATTCTGAACAAAAAAATCTCATAAATTTACTAGTCATGATCCTTGCTTATAAGTCAGGTAAATTTTTATTCTTTCAATGGGAGCAAGTCCTGTATGTTAAGATTGTATCTTTTCAAACTTCAAAACTTGGAAAAAATAATCGCTAAATTGATTACTAATAATACAAAATTCAATAAAAGATGATTAATAAAAACAGTCACTCAGCAAATAAACATTTTTCATCCATATATACAACTAACCAGTTTGACTTTTAAAATTTTACTTATATCAACAGTCTGAAGGATTTTGCTCAAAATTATTGTTACATCGAGGAAAAAAAGTTAAATTGATTAATTAAAGTTTTCCTATAGATGAATAGAACAATACTAACAATAACTTACATTGCTACTGCTGTCTGATGACAACGGATGATTATCAACATCGGAAATAATATTATGATCGTTTGCAGATGCGGATGCTTGCTGTTGTTGACTATTATAAGCCATTGATAGCTGTAAAAAAATGATGAGAGAATCTTTAGAGTTTTGAGTTCAAAATTGTAAGTATTCTGCGGAAGATGAGAAGAATCTTTACGATGTAGAAAATGAAAGCTTGGAGAAATTGAGCCATTGATACGTGTTCAGAAATTGAATTTTTGTTTTCAATTACAATTTAAATAATTGAATATCAGACGGATGAGCTTTTTCATACGGAGCAATTTTTGTCTTAACAATTAAAACATAACAAAAACAGTGATAATGATTACAAACTAATGGATATAAAGGATATGCAAAAGATTCTGGACCTCAGACCTTTTTTACATTTAGCACCAAGCAATGAGAATTTTTAAAACATGGATCAGGGACAACTGATTGGCCGCGGAACGAGTGGCCTGAGCTCAGATTCTAAAGAATAAACGAAATCGGACTGCATATCAAAGGAAGTAGAATGGATACTCTTTCGGAAAAATCGAATTTGTTTCAACCCAAAGAAAACTGTACTGAAATTTTATGAGGGAAATTGGACTGCGGTTCTGCTTGGGGAAAATCCGACTTTTTGATAAGAAAAGAAAATTTGACTTGTTTAAAGAAAACTAAATTAAACGAAACGATCGCACATAACGCTGCTTCTGTAGGATTTAATTTTTTTGCGGAAATAGAATCAGTTCTACAGAAATTTTAATTTTTCTTCTCAAAAACCTGATCAAATTCTTCTTTCGGAAAACCGGTTAACTCTTGATTTCAGATTATCGAGATATAGTTGTCTTTGAAACAGTCTGAGTTGTATTCTTTTGCAAAGAAAACTGGAATAATCTTGCCTGAAGAAAATTATAATTTGCCTTCGGAAAAAGTATGTTTTTGAAAAACTTGACCATTTAAAAGTTATTTGTATGCAGGATAAAAGCAGAACAGGACAAACCTTTTTGGAATTAACAACCGGATAACTCTGATTTTTTGCATATAAGATAAAAGTTAAAATTGAACAAACCTTCCTCGCAGATAGCAACCGGTGAAACAAGCAATAGGCGATAATGAAGGTAGCTAGATAGCATCGGGAAAGTTAGAGCCATTGACGATCGAGACTGAGCATGTTTCCTCTCCAGATATGCAAATTTTGATTAATCAAGACTGTGAACATATTTCAGATAGGAAGGAAGATATGTATGCTTACAACCAATTAACTGTGTCGAACAGCATTCAAGGCAGCACCTCGCTGCAAAAAACGTTACTGCCACTGCACCTATGGACATGATACCAAGAAGCACCATCAAAGGTACCGTCATTACAGTTCAGGTACTGTTACAACCACAGGTTTCACTTCACAGAACCTTAACAAAGATACCAACACATTATAGATTCTTCCATAAGAATCACCAAAGCTATTACAGAGAATCCAGATACTACTACAATCGCAGATTCTGACATAACAACTTGAAAGGGGCCAATTTAGGCAGTTTTATAAAAGGTGTTGTCACTATAACTTAGGTTTTACCATAGGTACCATCAAGATTATTGAAACATTGCTGCAGGTCAGGCACAGGTAACTGCCGGAAGAGTTAGAGGCAATACATAAAAGCAATATTGAAAATTGGTGCGATTTCTAAAATAAAAGTTGGGATGGACTGTACAGGAGTGCGGGACATTTTGGGATATGTGGTACCGCTGTGCATATGGTACTTACTTGTGTGATACTTTTCGATTTTCTAAAGTACTTCACTTATAACTGTCATATGGAGAGGAATTATGTTGTGGTAGGCAATCTATCATAGCATTTCATATCGTGGCACCGTAAGTTGGATTATTTTATTCACTCTCTGATTTCACAACAAACTTTTCTTCTTTCTTACTACTTCACGTTGCTCGAATGAAGGGGAAAAATTTTATGTTTCAAAATTTTTCGTCTTTTTAACCAAGAAAGGAAATTTTCATTTCTTAACTTATTTGCTGAATTTCATTATTCACCCTTCACTTCTTCATTTTTGTTTTGCATACCATTTTTATTTGCTACTTTTCCTATTCTCATATTTAGTCTTATATTTGCCATTTTTATTGTCTACTTGTCATTTTAAAATGTTTGCTTATTTATCCGTTTGTTTTATGTTTGTTATTTAAATTTATATCTTAATTTATATCGATTTTTTGTGCTTATATTATTATTTACTCTTGCTGATAAATTGACTGAAACTGAAATGTGTTAGTTTTTACGACAAATTTTCGACAGAATTCTTTCAGGAAAATTTTTTCCTTCAATACCTCAGAAATTTTCAAATTGTCAATGGGATGAATGAGTAATTTACAAGGAGCAATTGATACTCACATAGAAATCGAATCAATATATGGTTCGAAATTTTCAGTTAGTAATATTTTTCATTCATTTTGCAATAACTTAAATGGAGAAATTTAAATTTAGGAATAATGTTAAATCGGAGATTGTTGTAATTGACATATTTGCTTACCTTACTAGATGACGAAGAAGAAAAAATTTTCAAATTTGGGAATATTTATTAAATATGGAAAACGCATGTCACCACACTTGTGTAAATTTCAAGTTCTTAACTCCTATATTGCTTTAAAAGCATATATTTTTATGTAAATGAATGGTTGATAGTTAATATTCGGTGATATTAATGTTGCATATTTGTCCTGAAATTTTCAAACAAGTCGAAAAAATATATACGAAAAAGTCAAATTAATTACAGTTAAGTTAACTCGGCTTAGCAAGATAGTGTGAATATTAGCAAATTGCAATCTTTGACGGGTACAGCAATTCTGATGTATAAATTTTGTGTATAGAAATGATGGAATTACTGGAGCGGTAGAATTTCTCTGCATCGAGTAAAAGCAGCATAGTAAAGTTTCAATATGAACGTTTATAAATCTTTGATTGAAAATTTACCGACAATCACAAAAAGTTTTTAATGTTCTTCTGTTTTTTATACAATGTCGAATATTTGACCACATTATTATATCAGCAAGTAGAGTATACTGGATATTAATTAAGTAATAAGAATAAGTCTATCTATGATGTATTTTTTCCAAAAAATTGAAGAAAATCTTTTCAATTTTATTCAAGTTTTATTATTAAGTTCATGTGTATTTTCCTGGATTGTTTCACATCGATCGATTCATTTTTTGTCGAATAATTTCATGGATTAATTTAAAAGTTTTTTTCCTACTGTTGGCACGGCTTTTTGTAAAGTGTTCAAGCACACTCTTATCAAGTTAAATTTTGTGATGAGACAATTGGTCTAATAAAACTTAGCCTTTTAGAGCTTTCCAGATCGTTTATTCTTTATGACAAGATAGATCTAAATAAAGAATAATTTTTTACCGTTTCCAAATTTTCAACCGTAAAATGGAAGTATGCGGAAAGTGCTTTGATGTGAATTAGTTATATGTTATATTACCTTGTGAAGATGGAATATCTGCGAATGTTCAGTTAACAAAGGACGAAATTTAGAAATATTTATTGGAACGAAGTTACCCGTCCAATGCTAATTTCCTTCAGCTAGCATTATTTTTACCAACTGCTTGTGCGAAAGAAGTACAGCGAAATAGGGCACATATACGAGGTCCTGCCAAATTCCACAAATATCCCCTCGGGGATATCTCATTCCTCATAACAAACGGATATTCGAATGTATGTCGTGCTGCGATAGCTGCCGCTGTTAGCGTTCCACTGTGTGCCTGCAAATAGTGAAACTCCTTCAACTTTTCGTCTTTAGAGAAAAATAAATTGTCATTCCACGACATTAAACATGATAGCTTCTTTTTTCATTATTTTAAAACTGCATTAAAATCTTTTGATGAAGAATACATAAATATTTGTTAATAAGTAAAATAATGGATGAATTATTGCAAAAGTGATTAAAAAAAACTCATACTCAGTTCTGAATTGGGATCCTGTGAAGATTTGTGTTAAATTTTTCAGTTTATTTTAAATCTTCAATTTAAGGTATGGTTAATTGACCTATTGAATTACTTACTTATTTTATCTAAGTCGCAACACGATTCTTATTCGGTTTTCTAGCTCTTGAATTGTGATTAACGAACGTGGCATAACAAAAAACAGTTTTCGATTAAGATGAATAATTTTATATTTTTATTATAAGTAACAATAAAAGAACTTGGCACAGTTCAATGAAAAATATTGGATTATGAAATGTGTTGTTCTGCATCTCAAATTCATTCATCATTGAAGATGATATCATCCCGTAAAGTTTATCTTGAGCTTAAAGGCTAAAATGATCTTACTTTATCAGCATTTTTTAGACCAAGATATTCCTTCACAATGACACGATATTTAGAGCTGAAGCTGAGGTAGATGAAAATGGATGTCGATGAATTCAAGGAAACTAAAATGTTGGCAATTTCGACACTTTTTTCAAATGCACTGTCATTTTCACTGCTATCGATCTTATCCACAAATATCAAAATTTCGATGATATTGTTGCAAAATGCTAAGCCTGTAAATCATTGCTAAGTACACATTAATAGAGGAAACTGTGTTTAATTTTCATTTTCTCATGTTAATTTAAAAAATACAAGTTTGAAAACCTTAGTAACTTCCTTAAATATCAGTTTATGTTATCGCCCTTTCAAACATTTTTCTGAAAAATCAAACTTTATTGTTGTACAACGACATGCGAATGAACAGAAGAAAAATGTCGAATTTAATTAATTATTAGCTTCAATTTTATTAAAGTAAGAAAGATATATCTATTTGACTTAACGAGAGTAAAAAATGCTCGTTAAAGAAAGAGGAAATAGTAGAATTTTCACAACGTTTGTGCTTTAGGGTGTACAGATTTTATAGTATGAAAGCAACCAAGCTTTTCCAAGCCTAAACTTAAAATGAAACATAGAAAAACCGACCATTACAAGTCAGAAACATAGCAACAATAGCCAAAAGCATCAATGTCACTGAGCGGTCACGAGCTGATGAATTAAAATTCATTACTGGTTTAGCCGCTCTTGGCACTGTCGGGCGAAAGCTGCAAATATCTATTGAGAAAAGTATTTCCAAGGTTTCATTCCAATTCCATTAGATGATCAGTCGATACCGGAGATGAAATTTTACAAAAATTTTGTGGTTTAGTGAAACATCTTTCACATAATCTATTTTTCATATCAACTTCAATTATTGAAACCCGAATGAAAATTGAGATAATTAAACTTTACAAGGTAGAATTTGTTGATGAGAATTGTAAAGCTGTGGTTGTATATGATGGATTTAATATTACTGCCATCTCATTTTGGTTATTTTTTTGGCTAAAATTAAATTTTTCTATAAAATGCTTATGTTTTTAAATTTTCTTCAAATAGATTAATAAGCCATAAATTATTCTGGGATATAAATTAAGTTAGGATTAAAAAAAGGAAAATTGGTCGTTAAATAATCACTCATGAATTTTAATCTGAGACGCGAAAGTAAATTCTTCCATCATTTTTTCTTTAATTTTTGAGATTTCATAAACATAAAACCATATATGAGAATGAATGTTCCAGGAAATACAGATCATATACCTGCTATTTGTCTTGGATAAAAGTGATTTTCGACTGGTATGTAAAGTTCGCATATTTGTACTACGTCTCAAAGCAAGAACGATGCGTGTGTTGACAATAATTAGAATAAGAAATGGAAAAATGAACATAATCAATGTATAAGTAATGACTTTCATAACAATACCGTATGTATAATCCATTTGTAATTCGGTAAGTTGAATATGCCTATAAAACTCACTTCACTTTCTATAAATTTTAACACTAAAAAAAGACCATGTGGAAACTACGCACATTTGAACCAAATCGCATCATTGCAATATTAAATTCATACATTTTACTTCATCAAATACTGATTTCAATTCGTATCACAACATAATTCCTCCACCTGATTTTTGATAGCTTCAAAAAAGTTTAATTCCAGTTTAAAGAAGATAGAAGAAAGTAATTATTTTTTTAAATAATACAAGTTTTTGGTGGATTACCTTGAGAATCGATGAAATTCTTTGCTATAACATGGAACAACAGTAAGTTCAAGCCATGTTGTCACATTAATGAGAAACGAAAATACAACGGAACCAAAAATAGCGCATTTTACAGGTTTCCTAAAAAAATAAAAAAACATTTAAGGGAGAGAAATGATATAAACGAATATGCATCGAAATATTACAAGTTCATGTGAATTGAAAGTTGGAAAATGAAAAAATCAAAAAAGTAAATATAAAAATTAGTTAGATGTAATGTGTTAACGTGCATGGAAATTTACTAGCTTCAGTTGAAATGAAAATTTTAAGACGAAAAGAGAAGCAAAGAAAAAATCTTTCAAATAGTTCATTGTTTCTTCCAGATTTTTGTTCAAATGATCAGAAAAACAGAAGACGAGAAAAAGAGGAATTTTTAAATAAATCAAAAATAGCATTTAGTTCTTTCAAACAAAGTAAAGCTGTTTTAGCTTTTTTTTCAAAATATTCCGAAGTTCCACATTATCAATTAAAGCGCTGCAATCAATGGAAAAATTACAGCAAATAATTAAACAATTAGAATTGCAAGTAATTTTGTAATTATATATTATTATTAACTAAATGCATTGCGTGTTTGGAACCGCTCTGTTATTACTATTGTCATTGCTATTATTTTATTCTTAGTAATATTGTAATTTCTAAGGTTTATCTAAAAATAGATAAATTTATTTCTTTTTTTCACTTTTATTGGTTGCAATGTGTAATTTTTAATTTCATTCTTTTTTCGCATCCATTTCTTCCTATACATATGTTCTTACTACTGCGAAGTCTAATCAGAAAGTAATAATTTGATATTCTAATTAATTCAATGGTTTATTTTATTTTGATTTGGCAGAATTACACTAAAATTTACATAAGGAACAAACAGTATTTATAGAAAAAATATTCTGTAACAAAGTATTTGACAATGTGATTTCAATTCATATTTTCTTCAAATAAGCATGCACCTCCATAAGGGCTCTGCAAATCTAAGTATTTTATGGCGATGTACTTAGCAGGCCAGTTTTATTCCCTCAAATACATATGCATAAATATGTGTTAAAAAGATGAATTGTTGAGCTCTGAATTTTTGAGAATTTTGTGGTAAAGCTTTCAGTCATTCTTTATTGAAATAGTTTCCAAAAAACAAACAAATAAATTGAAATAAACCAATTAGCGTTGTGTTCTGGAAATTTGCATCTGTAGAATTTACAAATTAAGAAGAATTAAAATTTCTTGTTTGAAATGCTTGAATATTGAAAAGTATTCTGTTTGTTTTGCATTTTTCATACGATTCAAGAATATGAATTATGAAATTTCACTCCTGTAATATCTCTCAACATATTTTATCCATGAAGTTAACCAATCTTTAAAAAAGCAACTTATGAGTTGAAATATGATTAAAAGAAATGCTTTGGAAAAATAACTAAACAATTTTAACTACGTACTGTAACATCAATACCTTAATTTACTGTAGCATTAATAAAATTTTTTTCTGATTGATAAATAGAGAAAAGGAAACCAACCCTGTAATCCATCGTTTTGCTTGAAATGGATGACAAACACCGAGATAACGATGTACCGATACAAATAAGGTCAAATAGACACCGCATGTTTGTGCGATCCTCGCCAACGGATAACTAAACCTGAAATAATACTTATTTGAGTATCAATCTGAGACATTATCGTTAATATATGATACAAACATCTTTTCAACAGAAAGTTAATCGTTATTTATAAAAGTCTCATTATCCCACTTTCTAAAAAAAGATTTAAAAATTATTAGCAAAAATGGGCTAATTGTACATCTAAATTTTGGCATCAAAGTATTCACTTTAATTAATTTAAATTATATATTTAGAATTTGTTCGTTTTTTCTTGTATTTTTTAATTTAAACAATTGGTATTTTTTAACATTATTTTTAAGTGCACAGCAGATTTCTACTTTTCGCATTTTGTGAACATTGTTGCTTTAACTTCAAAACTTCATTTTTGTTTATTCAGAAAGTCTGCATAAAAATGAAATTGAATTCAAAAAAATCTCATCATTTCTCTTTTTAATTAAGATGTTCATTCCTTCTTCCTTTCTTCTTCAGTTAAAAAGCAAAAACTTCTCTGATCTTCTTGCAACTTCACTGATTTATGAAATTGCACCCTCAAGAAATGCTTCAAATGTTGTTTTTAACGAAATTGTTTCAAATAATATTTTTCAACTAACATTAAATAAGATTGAATAGGAAAAAATGAAACAAAAACGAAAAGCACTTCCAATAAGCTTTTCCCGAAATTCATCAAATTTTTTTTTGGTTTTTATTCAATCAATTTATTATTGTTTCTTTCCAATAAAATCTTTCTAATACTATTTTAAAAAAATTTTCAGTTATGGAAAATTTGGTTATTTCTGAATACAAATACATCAGAAAATTATCAAAGATAAATTCAGTATCAAGGTTTTATTAAAAATTCATTATCAAAGTTTTTAAGAAACTTAGCCATAAAGTCATAAAAAAATTTATCCTCAGCAATTGTACTTCATTTGCTTTAACGTAATTTAACACCTAGGGCGGCTGAAATTTATAAATTTTGAAGTTAAATTCAACTTCTTTCGTTTTCTTTTGTTTCTAACCCAATTAATTTCAATTTTGTTGTTCAGGATACTTTAATTTTTTTAATCAAAAATTCATTGCTAAATTTGTTAGCTGTCAATTTTGCAAGTTTGTTGAAGTTTTATACTGCAAATTATTTGTATTATAAATGGTTCATTTTTTCATTTATTGCTACCAACACTTTTGTGGGAAAAAAATCAAATTTCAATTTGCATAATAATTTATATTGCTGTTAATTCATTTGTTCAGTTTTTAATACATATTTCCGTTATTTTTATGAAATGAATTCTTTTTAGTGGTCTTATTAAATGAATGTTTAAATTGATTCTCGTTCAAAAATTAATATTGATATCGGTAATAATAACAATTAACATTAATAATAATAATAACAATAAAGTGATGCTGAAACTTTGCATTTTTTCAAACATTTCAAAATTTAGAAAGAAGATTGTAATGAATGAATAATTTATCAGAGACGAAAAATTTGCAAAATTAAAAAATACTAAAAAGTTGAAAAAAGCGCTCAACAATGGTTTGAAAAGTAATAATGGGAACAAACCTGAGTATTATGGGATAAATATCTTGTAGAACAAAAGAATTTGAAAACAATGCAATTACTGGGAATAGAAGGAAGAAAAAGTTGAAAATGAGTAACAGTAAATCAGTAATACCAATTGTAAGCAGAAATAAATTCACCAAACTTCGTCGCATATCAGCATGTGAAAAGACAAGTATATTAATTAAATTAATAAGAATACCAAATATTGAAATAGGCAAATTGCCATATAAACGGTAATCCACCTGGTCAGGTGTAAAAATACTGTCTAGACAGTACACCACGTTGTCATTATGCGCAATCAGCATCGGGAATGATTCATTTTCATACAATTCCATTTCTGCTCCTTTTTTCTTTTTACATCCTAAAAGAAAATAATACACATATCTGTAATTAATTAATTAATTAAGTGCACAAAATAATATCGTTTATATTTCAATATTTTTAACAGTTTGTTTTCCTATAATACAATTTCATTTTTTTGCTTTTTTTCTTCTTACATCTCAAAATGAGAATAATATGCATGTATGCATAAAATTAAATATAATTATTTTGTTGTTGTGGAATATTTAATATATTTTAAAAAACTGAAGTTAATATATAACTGATCAAAACGTCCCAAGCATTTTAATTTGTAAAATTAACTCATATGAATAATTTTTGTCTGTTAAAATGATAGAAATATTTGTTTTGCTGCAAAATATATTGTTTTACTAAAAAATTATTACAAAAGTAATCGCTTCGTTGTGAAATATTTATTTGGCTATTAAATTTACATCTTAACTGAATTGGATTAAAATATACTAATTCAATTTTGAATCGGTCAAATTTAATGAAATAAAATGAGTGGGCAGATTATAACGGCTTGCATCCTTTTTTCAGAATAATAAGCATTATTAAAATATTCCACACTAATTTTGTAAAATCTTTTATGGTGTTACCATTAAGTGAATCACATTTACGTAATATGTGAAAATTTGAATCAAATAGCAATATTATTATGTAAATTAAGAAAACAATGTAAAAACAAGCGTAATCAAAATAATTTGAAAATAATTAATATTAAGGGCTAGAAAAAGTTTCGCGCGTTATAATAAAAGAAATAAGTTAAAATGCTGAAATTTTTGTCAAATATTTATTGTGAATTGCTTTTAACTGCTCAAATAACTTACTATCAGATCACATCAGATTTCGCTATTTTTTTCATTTTTTGTAACTTTCATATCGTAACTTTAATATTGAATTCAAATGAATTATATCCATTACACGAATAACTGACTTAATATTAATACTTTCCGACATATTGCGAAAACGGAAGTGTGGAAATACGTCTAAAATATTAAAAAAAACTATTTATTATGCTAAATTTGAAATATTGCAGTAAACACTACAGTTAAAAATAATTCAATGAATAATGACCGATTAAAAATGACCGTTAATGAATGAATAAATGCTAATGGTAAGAAGAAGAGACTTTTGTTAACATGATGGTATTTTAAACCGCTGTTAAATGTTCATTATAATATCCTTATATGATTACCAATTATTAAATTACTTTCAAAATTGATTTTTAATTAGGATTTTATAATTTTTTGGTTAATAATTTATTCAAAATAAATTGCAATATAAATCTTGTCTCATTCTGTTCTTTATATTATCAGCAGTAGATATTACAAAGTAGAGAATATATTTAAATCAATATATCCGAGATGATGTAACTTAAGTAAAAATGAATTATAATCGAATATATAAAGATATCGACAGAAGACCCTTAACAGTTTATGACATAGTTTATTAACAGCTTATTTCAGTGGTATTTGCTGGCTTCATTATTCCATTATTTAATTTACATTTATCTTATTAATACATTTCCATTTCATGATAAAACGTTTTTCAACACCATTCTTCTTTTTTTAAGCAAATCTTTGTAAACTTGAGTGCACACATTTCGATAAAATTAAAACAAACAAGAATATAATATAAAGAATTCAAGGAATGCTAATCGTTAAAACATCATCCATGAAATTTTTGAAAGGCAAAATCATTCAGTGAAGTTAAAGACATGTGCAAATTGTGACAGTAATAAAAAAGTAAAGACTAATTTATCTTTTATTATCAATGAAATGAATTTATGATAGTGATAAATATGTCATTTCCGCATCACTGTTGTCCCTAATCACTATCGCGATCGCAAATAAACATGATTCTGTTAAATTAATGTGCAAGGAACATTGCTTCTGCCTTTTCCACTGTTTTTTAAAAGAAGGACCAATTTAATTAAATGTTGAACTACCACTACTTTCTGTCCATTTCTATTTCTCTAGGGAAATGAAGCAAAAAAAGAAGAGAACGGATCAACTCTCAACTAGATCCTAAATATATTTTTGAAAATTTGCTATAATCATTGTTAGATAGAAAATAATCATTACCCTTCAAAAGGAGAAAAACCTTATAAAAGACAAGTGATGATTTTTTTTCAATAATGTCATAAATTTATATTTTCAATCCGAAAAAGTGCTAATGTAACTGCAAGATTTTTCTTCAAAAAAATTTGATATTTTTTACAGTTTGTTCCATATTTTCTTTTATTTATTTCTTTGTCAAAATTATATTCGAACTCCAAAAATCAAAAACAAGAATAGAAAACAACTTATAAACGGTTAAAACAAAATAAAGTAGCCAATTTTGAAATGCGAGCAAAATTTTGATGAAATAGCGAATGAATATGTTAATTGAGAACAAAGAAAAAGTTAATATACTATTTACCGACTGCAATCATCTCAAAATAAATGTAAATTATGTAATAAAAATAGATTGATTAAAGTTTAGGAGTAAGTTCAGGGACAATTAACAAATCAAAACAAACAAAAAAGTGAAAAATAAATCAATGTTGAAAAAACAAATTAGTGAGAAAAAAATTGGGAGATGTCTGAATTTTTATACAAAAAAGAATGAAAGAAAAAAGAATGAGAATATACGAGAACAGGGAGGAAAAGGGAAATTATTGAAGTGAAACATTTGTACTTCTTTCCTTTTATTTCAAGTTTTTTTTTTTGAAAACACGAACTCTTTTTTTCATTTAAATTGTTTCTTACTTTACATTTTTTCTTTTGTTTATAAAAAGATTCAAAAATATCGAAATTCAACTGAAACGAATTTATATTGACAAATAAATGTTGAAACAATACGAATGCCAAAAATGTTCTGCACAAAAAAACTTTAATGTCAAATTCAAAATAAAATAGACTTCTATTGACAAATGACTGCTGATATAGCATGAATTTTGAATGTTTTTAAAAAAAATTGCTGTAACGAACTTATATTAAAAGATAAATGTTCTGATAGTAAAAATTTGAATGTGTTCTTAAAAAGTTAAAAACATTGAATTTTGAACCGAACTGAACTTATGTTAATAAATAATGGCGAGACAGTACCAATCCCAAATGTGCTTTTAAAAAGTTTGCAAATATTAAACTCCGGCTGGAATGAACTTTATTAACAAATAAATATTAAAATCTGCACTGAGATTTTCAAATATGTTTTAAAAAAGCGTGCGAAATAACAAATTCAAACTGATAAGAACTTATGTTCCCAAATAAATGCATAAGAAAGTACGAATTTCGGATGTGTCTTAAAAGAAATTAAAAAATAAAATTTATAACTCTATCATCTGATATGCATCGCAGTAATTATGCAATTCCATTCAAGATGCTGTACTTTAGCAAAAGATAACAGCAAC
>UPTC01000139.1:14973-63349 GCA_900537255.1 Acanthocheilonema viteae | reverse complement strand
ACGAAAAAATTTCTGTATCATTTCATTATCTGATTTTGTTCTTATCTTACATTTAATTCCTTTCATTGTTCTGATTTTCGCTTATAATGTTTGTTATTTACTTGAAGTTTTCCATAGCAGAGAGCTTTTTTGTCGGAAATAATTAGTAGCAAAATTTTTTCTGAGCAGACGTATGCATAAGAGTGCCTTATAAATGAAATTACAGTATTAAGGTTGGTTATGGTACATAGGACTTAAACTTTTTCATTTTGTATTCTTTTATTTTAACTTTTATTTCGGAAAAAATTTGGCATAGGGAAATTTTAAAATAGTTTGGTAATCAAGTTTTTTAATTTTTAATTTCTACAGTTAGCAGTTGCAGTGATGATTTCGAACTGAGACGGGTGACAACAGAAGTTGTGAGACGCAGTACAAGTGGAATAATGAATGAACAACCTACCAGCTGGGATACTGCTTCAGCAGCTAATGGTAATGTCTCGATTTTAATTGTCTTGGTTCGATAATGTTTAATTCGTCAGCAAATTGATAAATAGCTGCAAATTTTAGAAAGAGAACTATTCATTGAGTCTCAATTAATTTAAGTGCTTCTGAATTGTGTTAGTGGTAGTGGAGGCGTTTTGGGGTTTTCTAATTCTCTTTGCAACTATTTTCAAAACCCTTCATCTTTAATCAAATATCCATTAGTTTTATAAATTACCATAATTTTGTCGAATTCGAAGTTAGTTAAATATTATTTCAAATGCTGAGTTCTAAAAGAGAAAGTCACCGGTGTATGCTGAGCTTTTATTATTTATGATTAAAAGGGAAAAGATTATCGGTATCATTTAACTTAATTTCTCAATAAATTCTGGTAGTTTGAGATCTTGCCAGTAAAACATACAGGATTTATTACTTCGTAGTTTCATTTTAACAATTAGCAATATGGCTTTAATAAATTAAAAAGGAACAAAACTTTAATATTCAGATTTAAAGTGACTCTTATTTTTTACATTTTTCTTTTCCATTCATTTATCTTTTTTTAAATCTGTCACTCTTTTTTCTTGATCCATTTTTTACTGAAATTTGACAGTTTACACGCAGCTCTTGCCATTTATTCATATATGTACGATTTTCTGATTCACCTTTTATATCGTCGGGCTCACTCATTCCTTTAGATTTCTCTGATAATGAGCAAATACAACTATCAACAACAACAGACGCAGGCAGATCTTCAGGGGCAATGAACTTTGTTCAGCAACGATTAGGCGGTAACGCAAAAATTGGAGGAGGAGGAGGAGGAGAAGGAGGGGATGTTTGCGCTATAAGCAGTACACCTTTAAATTTACGATTTACGCAACTACCAGAGACTGCCACAGTAGTATACCCTGGTGGTGCGGGAAATAGCGTTGATATTGTAAAGAAAGGAAATACAAATAGTGATGGATCATTAACCGTTCTAGCGGGAAACGATGTTTTAACACGAAGACCACGGAAAAAGTGGGATGATGTGGCAGTTCTCCCCATTGGGGGTATGTTTCATTTTTGCATGTTTAATTTGAAATTGTTAGCATTCGAGCATTAAAATGAATTACTAAAATGTGATCATTTGGCATACTTTTTCTATAGGAACATACGATTTGTGCGAAAAATATAAGGATTGCAATCTAGGCATGACATTATAGATATTCTTATTATCTTTTTTTGTGGCATAATTCAACTTATTTGGTCGTTTAGATACACCGGACTATGCTTCATCATTGATATCAAATTCATTTGACATACCATCCACTGAAACACACGTCTTCCCGTCATCCACAGAACCGTCATCATCCAAGGAAAATGCATTAAGTGGTTTTATGACTATGAATGGTAATCAAATACAATATTCACCGCGTTCATCTGAGCGAAACATTCATAAAAGTTTGTTAACAAGTTTTTAATGCTTTTCTTTCCTTTATTTTTTTGCATTAATATCTCGGTTGTTTATAGAACAAACAAAATTGCTGCAAAATCTTTGAATGAATTTTTAAACAGGAAATCAAATCCTTGAATTTTTTTCAATCTTTGTATGAAGTACTATCCTTGGTTTGTTTGTCTGTATGTATATAAATTCCAGGTGAAATTTCCTTATTATGTTTCATTTTTATAGAAATACCGAATTCCATATCAGCACCGGGAATTGCTGAGCTGCAGCAACAGGTCTCTTCTACTCCACTCAGTAACACTATGCGAAATAGAGAATCTTCTGAGTCGTGCAGTACATTAGTCAAGGATTCACCCTTCACATTTCCTCAGTCTCCTAGTTCGGCACTTAGTCGGGCTAGCATGAAACGTTGTAGTTTAACAAAACATCTGAAAGGGATCAAAAGCAGTGAGGTCTTTATTTTAAACATTATTTAAAATTAAAATTCTCTTTTTATATTTTAAGAGTCACTGAGTTTTTGCTGACTAATCAACAGTGTCATATTTAAATGTAATTGAGTATGAAAATTTTGAAGATCTTATGTGAAAAACAAAAATTACATAAACTAAGAATGTTTTGAAAATTCCTTGTGATCTGAGGGATTATACATGTTTGCAATTACAGACCGTATGGACGCCACCGCTAATCGGTACAAGGCGATCGGCAAGTAACATGCATTACACTACAGTCTCAGGACGGTCAATTCCAGTAACACGACGAAGTTAGTTGAAATTTACTTAATTCCCTTGAAGCTTATTTTTCCTGAAATATCTTTATTTCTTTCATAATACATGACAGATGGATGGATAGGATTGCATTCATTGTTTAAACGGGTGAACAGTTCTGTAATCCTTATTTTTTCCAAAAATAATTTTTTTTTAGTGTTAAAATTTTATATCTAGTTTTTTTTTTTCAATTCTTAAAATATATTTTGGATAGTTGATTCACAATCCATATTTAAATATTAAGTTTTATGGGGCATGCTGTTGTTACCGTTAATTTTAATTTTATATATATAGCATCAGCACCTTTTGTAGTTATGTGTTTCGTTTTTTTTTTTTTTTAAATTATATTTTGGTGATAGCTTTTGGGAATTCCTATGCACAGCTCTTGATTTACAGTCAGTTTCGGAATCCACATTGGTTTCATTTATGGAAGCCTCACGCTCTTTTGTGAAATTCCTTTTATTGTCGTCATCTGGTGGATAGATAAGTCAAACAGATATATGTAATGTTCCTTATAAACTTACGCAGTGTGTCTCCGTCAATCGTCATCTTCGCTTTCTTGTACATATACTGCCTTGTTGTCCGTGCACTACGCTTTTGTTTTGCTTTCAGAATCCGATTTGCACGTCACTTTGTCGCGTTTACATCAGCAGCAGCAACAAGAACAAGATATTTTAAGTACCACAGCTATAGGTCGGGCTTTAAGTCCACTGGCTCGTTGCCAAGCAATTAATGATGTAATCAAAAATCGACGAATGACAATTTCAGGAGGTTTTGATTCGTTTTAGCAAGCGATACTGTCAGCTAAAGCTACTCACGGCTGAGATTTTGCTGGCATGCTCTCTAGTATTGGTAGTTTGTTACTTTGTAGATTTAGATTTCTGGTTGTAAGAATTGGAAGTTGTGGATGTTGATTTAAATTTATCTAACGTTTTTTAATTTAGAGTGATTTTTTCTACTTTAGCTATATAACAATATGCTGTCCAAATACCGACAATTTTGGTATTTGAAGAGAATATTGTTTTATCGCTATAGTCCGAATAATTCCGCAAAATTCTTTTTCTGCTATGATGTTTTTGGTATTTCAATTGCTGTATTTGCAAGTTTCTCACTGAAGAATGATAACGAACCTTTTTTATAAAGTTCTCCTTTTTTTTTAATACCGCAAAATTTTGGATCTTTCTTTTCCTTGAGCCATTTAAATTAAAATATATCTCCTAAAACGGAGTAAAAAATCTAAAGCAAAAATTCTTATGCGATGACCGACTACTTCATTAGTGTGCAAATTTGCTTAGTATTTTTCGATGTCAATACTAATTGGAAAGTAAACAGTAGAGTAAAATCCGGAATAATAGAGGGCTCTGTTTTCATTTCATTTCATTCCCTTATGTTCCTGTCCGTGATGTTCTCATTTTATTATCGCCACCACCTTTTGTTTACTTTTGAAAAAGTCTATAATTCAGATTAAAGCTTGCAAATTCTGTAGACTAATTATGAGGCTTGAGAATTCCATATTTCTTATTTTGTGTATTTTTTTTTAATAAAGTAGGGTACTGGAGATAGGTAGAAAGCACTTGTGGGTATAAAAGCTTAAAGAATAGAATTGTACAAAGCCGAGATATTTCATACTTTTATTTAAAATCAAAGCTAAAAACACATTATTTATTTTCTTCCAGAAGATGACTACGCCTCATCTGATCTTCATTTACGCAGTCGAAGTCAAAGTCCTTCACAACTTACTCTCAATGTTCTAGGAAACGGGAAACGGCAGCGACAAGTAAAAAATTTTAATTAAAATATTAGATTTAGACTATTTAGTGGCTCGGTTTTGCTTTTCGCTGATAAAATTTTGATTTGTAGAAAATTTTCTAAAGCGCTACATAAGTTTTACAATTTTTTAGGATTCTGATACATCAACATATTCAGTTCTAACCATGGCTTCTTCTCGTTTGACACCGTCATCTTCACGGGCAAATCTTCGAACTGTCACTGTTAACAAGCAGCAGTCATCACAGACGCTGAATCGATTGGCAGGATTGCGTGATAGGTATTTTTATATACATAAACATTGATCAGTTGTGATTTCAAAAACATTTACTGAGCTATACAGAATATATCATCAGTCGATTTTTTCCAGCCTCCTGACTTATTTCGCTGAAGTTTACTATTGTTTAAAATTTAGAAAATTTCAGAAAATTTTCCTTTCCTTAGAAATTTAAAGGCTTTAAAGAAAACGGTTCCATCTCAAATAAAAGCACTCAGCATTTTTGCCAGCTATAATATGTAACTCCCTCTGAACACTTGATTTTTTCAATTCATTACACTGATTTTATAATTCATTTCCGATGTTCACACTTAGTATTCATTTGGCATATCTCTATTTTCCAGCATTTCTGAATATTGAAGTAGAAGTTAGCATAATTGAAAAGTATTGATCATACAGTAATTTATATAAGAATTCAAAAATACTTGGTGTCTTGATAAAATTAAAATTATGGATCATATGATAAGAAACATTAAAATAAATTGATCTGAACATATGAATTATATAAGTAAACGTCGAGGAAAACAAAAAAAAAATTAGATAAGAGGTTGGGATGGCGAAATATGAGTGATGTAATAGATAAATAGCAATGCGAAAATGCAAAAACTATAAACAAACCTATGTAAACTACGTTCTGCCATATATAAACTTCAAATTCAATCCTTGCTATTGATCGGTACTGATGATTTTGAATTTATTGGATCATTTGACATTAACATTAGTTATTACTCAGGTTGCGCAAATCTCAGGAGAATTTGACTGCACCTCTGAGTGATGACGGTTTCTCAGCAGTTTATCCAAATATTATGTCGCGTTCAAAATCATTCGGTAATCTTCGGCTAACAGCTGCTGCACCGCTAAGCGGAAATCGACCTGGACTTAGTTCACTACTTGGTACTAATGGCGATGCTGGTAAATCATATCTGTCACGATTGAATGCTGATACTGCTCCTGTGTAAATAATTTCTAATTTATTTCTAAAGATATTTATCTTAAAATTGAATCCTGCACTAGCTTTCAATAACTGTCAGCGAATAATGAAAACATTTTGGGTGAAGGTATTGTTACTGGCATTATTATTCTATGCTTCTATGCTTTTGCCGTTAAAAAAAAATTCCAGTGAAATTTTTGAGAATGTGCACGAATTTTAATAAATTACTGTTACCCAATATATAGTGTCGGATAAGCTTTCATCTTTCATTTCTTACGGTGGTTTTTTTCTCCATGGCTTCAACGAAATATTCATTTAATAACAGAAGATAGGAATTTGGATAAAAAATCAAGTTTTGCAGTTTCATTTGAGATTGCAAGACGATATTTAAAGTTTGATGATAGCAGGATATATTTTGGCATCAGATTTAATTTGTCGAATCGTTCATCGTTAATCGATGTATGGCATGTATTTTACCTATATCCATAGTTTTCTCGTTTCACAACAAACATTATATAATAATTTTCAGTTGTGCATCCGGGTTGAGCATCCGAAGTCGTTTCATTGCGCGCTCAGTAGGTAATTTATACAATAACCAGGAAAGAAGCGATACATTGACTGATAGCAGTTTTTTGAGTCAAGCAGAAATATCGTTGAGCACAAAAACTGAACGGAATTTGGCAAAAACTATCGAGAATCTGAAGAAAGCGAGGTTTACAGGATTCCATTATTTTCTCTATCTTAAACTGTTGAATTTTAAATTTTTTCATAACTTCCTGCTTCATCTAACATCTATTCCAAACCATTTTTTATAAATTTTCTAGGAAATTTAGAAGGCTTGAGTCGTTTTCTCATTAGCAGAAATCATTTTAGTTATAAACCAGTTTATTACTGCAGTAGAAAGTGAAAACTTTTAAAGCACTTTTAAAGGTTGATTCAAAAAATAATGCTGTAGATCAGCTGAAATATTATTTATTCTATTCAAAAGCAATCTTTTATAGTAACCCGGATCTTTCAAAGTTTGAAGTCGCTGAAACAGCTGAAGTTTTGCATGAGATGGAAAACGAACGAGAGCATTTGTTTCCATTAGCGCTTTCAACACGCAATCAAAAGGGCAAAGGAGCAGTGCAGAAACGAGTTAGCTTTTTTTTCTCCCCGATTTAATACCTTTCTAAACTCTAAACAACTTCATTTGTTGATGTGAAAAATAAAGACAGGTTGGTAATGATTTAGTAATAAGTCCATAGCCTTCTTTTGTGTACATAGGTTGAAAGATATCATCCACGAAATCGGGTATCTCGGGATACAACGAGTGGTGAAAGTGATAGTAATAGTTCGGAAGTTAATGGGTCACAGCTACTACAGGCCGGTGGGACTGTCGGGCAACAGTTTGCTCCGCGACGATACTTTACCACAATTAATGGCACAAGCAGGTTTGAAAATTCAGTTCATTCATGGGTAATTTCCATTTCAACTCTTGAAATATCTGAGTAGAAGGCAAGTTATCGTTTATCCCAGAAGTATATCGTGTGTTGAAAATATGCCGAGGCAAAGCGTTCTTCAAACGCGTCGTATTTTCGAACCGCAGCAGCGACACAGTTCTTCAAATATCCAACGCCGAGTTCCAAGTTATTTAGCTCAGAAACTTGCAAGGTATTTGATTTTCATTATTCAATTTCTTTTATTTAAATTGGTTTTATTTCTGCACATATGTTGGCTTTAGAGGTGCTTCGTTTTACTGAATAAAAGACTTTTTTCTTTTAATCATTTTTCATTTCTCGACTTCTTGACTAATACTTTGTAATTGCAGTGGCGACATAGTGGCGCCAGATGTTGGTAGCGAAGAATATTCACAGCAATCAACATCATCGAGTGAGGTGGTAGCTTTCCAGGATTTTATTGCTAAAACGCATCAATCAAAACGTAAGTGTCTGTTGTTGAATTCAAAAAATCTATTTTTTATCTCATTGTGTTCTATGAAAGGAAGCATATGTTCGATTCCAATAGATTGTTTTATTTTTCTCTGCGGTTCTTCATTTAATGCTCAGAAATGCAGCGCTCTTTTGAGAGGTTTCATGAATGTTGGCATTCTGAAGTTTTTGAAATATTTTATCCGCAACTTTTTCTAGCTGATGAAGAAAAAAGAAATTATCCCTAATTTTCTAGTTAACATTATAACTTATTTTGGAATCTTTGGAAAATTGGAATTTTTTAAGTTATGATTGTACTGTTCAATATTTTTGTGTGACATTCGGCGAATGTCCAGGCACGTTATTTCAAATAAGACACACTTTATTTAGAAATGACTGAAAATGCGTATTAGAAAAGTCTGAAATATTTGAAATGGAATACGCTTAATATTGATGAACACTTTTAATGTTTTAAAATCTCTAACTTAGAAATTCACAAGTGGCTTTAATTTCTATAAAAATTGAAACATGAAAAATTTTGAAGAAATTTGTTGTCCAGAGACGAAAATGAGTCTCATCGTAAAAAACTTTATTTAATCTGATTGTGATTGTTAAGATGTTCAGCATATTTATGGGCACAATCATTCCTCTCATTCCTCTATTTCGTAAGTTGTTTTTGAAGAACGACCTATAGATTTCCAATTTTTATGAGTACAAGTTTTCAAACAAATATATATTATATAATATATAAGAATTGCCTCAATCACTGATGATGAAGACATTTGAGGGGTACGGAGATGGCCTTGACGATAGTATTTACGATATTATTAGCAATAGTATGACGATAATAGTTCTGATAGTATTGTTGTTGAAGTGGTAAAGCTTGAAAGGAATGCGGTAGACAGCCATTACATGAAAATTTCTCGTTTCATTCTCTTGCTCGTTTTTCTGCCCTTACCGTCGGCCAACAACTGAAAAGATAAGCAATAGTCAATTTATTTGCCAAATTCGTCAAATGTTATTCCAAAAAATCTATGGATATCACATCTTACATTTTCAGTACTGTGTTTTAGTAATAAAATTTACATAAATTTTTAACTAATAAATTTTACATTATTATAGTCTGATCAACGAATTCTTTATTAGTGTTTTGCATGTTCTGAGTCGTAAGTTTTTAGAATCTGTACTTTATCCGTATCACATATCTATTACGAAATCGAAAAACTACAAGAATTCGATTTCTTCGAACTTTTTAATTTTAATTTTTAATTCTGAAATTTAGAAATCGAAACTTATTTTATAGTATTTATAGCAACTATTTCACAAATATTTTTGTGATGCTTTTTGATAGCGATCTGCAGAACCGCTTTAATGCTTCAATCGTAATTTGTTTTATCTTATTCTGTTCCAAAAACAGCCAACTCTTGAAAACCAATTATTGTGATAAAAGTTAGAGAATATAGAATTTGTGTATTGGTCTGCTTGTCTTTATATGTAATAATTGCCGTAGTCCATTTGGTGATATATGGTCACAAATATATCAATGGTAGTATTAGCAACTGTATGACCTTTAACTGTACTTGGGACATTCACCAGTCATATGTTTATTTGGAAGGTTTAAACTTATCAATTTGCCGTCTTGTCTGCGGTTGATCGATGATTATTTGTCACCGACAACAATAACCAATAACTATTGCATTTCCTTCACTGCTGTTTTACAACTGTTACTATCGCACTGCATCTTCATTACGGATAACGGTTGGATTTGAAATAGAGGATATTTAAATTGGCATGAAACGACGTAGTGTTACATTTACGGACACTCCACCCGAAGTAATCGATAACGATAACGATAGCTACAACATCTATACTCCTTTGCCAACCGGCAATATTTTTCTTTACCTACAACTGGCAAAAATTGAGAGAAGGCAACGAAGGTATGCTTTAGAGACTCAGCATCAGTTGCATCAGTATCATTATTCTCGTTCCGTACCTAATCTCAACAAGCAACATCATTATTTGTCAGTGGAATCAAAATTTTCTAAATCTCATTTTAATATTAATAGAGGAAAGAACTTTTTCCAACAGAGACAACGAATGGATCCAGTTTATCTATCAATACCAGATCTTGCTATGACTGTACAACCACGTTTAAGAGCAGCAATTGAATCGGTACGTATTTTTAACAAAAATGTTACAAAAATGGATACATCATGGAATTTATATGGTTTATGCAGGAAAGGACGAGGGGAGAAGTTGTTACAATGTCACTATGGATCTGTATCTGATTATTTTCTCAATACACATAGAAATGCAATCGTTTCTAATAATGCTGCCGCAGAATCATCTGTTAAGAATATTATTGACATAGCTTCAGAATCATCTATTAAGGATAATGTTGATCATCGTATTAATAAGAGAAATGATAGTAATAATGATACTGTTACTAGAAGAGGGATTATTCAGCAGTACAAAAGTTCCGTTAGTAATGATAGGAATTGTATCAAAAATGATGCCATTAATAATGCTTCCGATTCAATAGTATGTTATAGCTACACTCATGATAACAGAAATGACAGTAATGTTAACAGTGATGTCGAAAATATCATCAAGAGCAGTGGTAGAGTTAATAATTCTGATAATGATTATGGAAAACTGACTGAGCGATTTCTACAACGTTATAATTACCATTATTTGAATAACTGCAAAAAATTTAATTCTGCCGCAGAGACCGTCAATAACTGGTTTTTGAAAAATGTTGGCTATAATAATGATAATGGAATTAATTGCCGATGTTATTCATTGTTAAACAAACCGTTGCAACGAAAGGATTGTCATCAACGACACCACTCCAGTGATGCTAGAAATATATCCTCTCTCTTCACTTCTACAACCAGCCATAATAGCAAAATGAGAAATGTTATTAGTAAGCATCAGTGGTATTGTTATCCGTCCGTGATGTATTCAAAAACGCAGTTGGTAGATGGTAATCTATTTTTTCTCGATTCTGGTATATCTGTAAAGATCAAATTTCAATAATTTATGGACGGAATATCAAGGATAAGAGCATTAGATTTATATTTCACTACTAGTTATGATAAGAAAAAATGAATTTTCTCGTTCCCTAGTTTATTGATTTGACTCAAGCTTACTTTTATTTAATGTTTGCTGAATTATGACTAAGTCTAATAAAGGAATTATCTATCCTTCTTCGATATAATATACCTGTTGATTTTTCTAATAATGAACAAATTTAATAATTGTTATATTTTCATCGGTAAATTATGCCTTTATTTATTTTAAACTTTTTTTTTGCTTCAGAAATGGCAAAACATATCGCGGAATGTTTAGAGCAATTCAATACGGGTTTGGATAAAGTTTTACAAGCACGTCAACTAGTGAGTATACGGTTTTGTTAATAAATTTTGAATTGGATGGATAATCAAGAATTAGGAGTTAACATTACTGAAGAGATCGGAATTGATGCCGTTCCTGTTGAAGAATTTCGAAATTTTCTAGATCCGAATTTTAATTCTCGCGGTTCTATGTAATCCATCTGGAGATGCTGCAAACAATGTAGTAACTCTATATTAACTTTCCGATTTGGATATTTTACATTATTTTTATCTGTAACCTATTCCTGAGAAGTTGTGTTAAAATGGTGGAGTGCTTTATTTTTAATTCCTTGGTAATGTTGCTTAATTACCAGGGAATTAACTTTTCAGAACTTTCAAAATTTGCTCCGCTAAAAGTCAACAATAAGTTGTACTAGTTTTTTTTCTGTACCGCATACCTGGATTTTACAGTTAGAAACTTCACAAGAATTACCAGTGGATGATCGTGAGACGATGCTACGCTTGCTCAATCAGGCAATGCGAACAAGCCTCAAACGGATGGAATACAACGATGACCGTTATGAACCTGATGGACGGCACAGCGAAAGCCCAAATAGTCTGGGCGGTCAACGACAATGGTATTTCTTCTTTACTAATTTAAAGTGCATATAGTAATAAAGTATATAGTAGAAAAACTTATCAAATGCATACCGTAATTTAATGGGAACAAAATGGAAAATTATGATGTAGGACAATAGCATTGGTATTTTCAAGCTGGTAACATGATATTGATTACTTTTCTGCAGAATTAGTCTTAGCATCTTCATTATTTTTTTCATTAATTCTTAAAGCTGTTTATTGCAGTGCACCAATTCAGCAACTTTGTGGCACCAATGATGGTAATGCCAACTTCCATAACATCACCAATAATGTTGATCCAGCGGAATTTTTCCAACAGCATGGACAACAGCTACTTGCTCTTCTCCAACAAAACATGGCGAAGCAGAATTGAATGAATAAAAACAAAGCAGTGATCACGAACGAATGTTTATGGAAAGAGTTTGATTTCATAATTTCCTAAATTTTTTCCAAAGTTAGATTGAGATATTGTTTGAATACGAACTTCCAAAAAAGGCAAGAGATCTCTGAAATTATATTTATTCTTTAACCACGGTATCGATATTCTTCATCGTTCCTTTTTTTATGTCGAATTATATAATTTTCTAATTTAATGAATATATCGAAATATTTAAGAGAAACTCATTTAACTGTAAATTGCTTAAGCATGTTTTCCTACGAATCGTCGTTATGTATTGTTTTTGATACTTTGTATTATTTACATGTGATGCAATCCATCGTTTCATAGTAATCATCTTATCGTGCCTTGTACTATTTGCAAATCTTTTAAGTTTGTATTTTCTGAAAATGTTTTAAATAATTTATATTGTTTATTGTGCATACAACTCCTAACAAAAACATATTGATTATGTTTTGCTATATGATATTGGTTTAAAGATACAGAAATTGTGTGTTACATCCGATAATATTTATAAATGCCGATGTCGAAAGATGTCTTCAAACTCGTAGTGATTTGTCTTCACATAGTCTTTCTTTTTGCAATTTGAAAGAATATTCATTGTTATTATGATTAGGATGCGGTTTTTATCTTGACTGATATGTAACCTCACTTCTTTATTGAGTTCTTTCTTTTGATATTCACAATTATCTTGAATTTAGCTATGGAAAACTTCCGGAATGGTACATTTGTGCACGCGTTCTACACATGTTTGACAGGTTTTTATTCCCCGTTCGACTTAGGTTTTATACATTGAGCTCTGAGATGTTTAAATTAAGGCTTAGAAATCTTTAAATATCTCAGTTTCACCATTCAGGTGAATATGTCATTGAATTATGATCACATTAGTGCCTGATTGTTTCTCGTTATTTCGCAGCATGTATACGGTCTTCATGTGTAATAGTGCGTTATCTGTAAGAAATTCCCCCTATAATGCATAATTTGAAATGTTTATATTCTTTATGATTTTTATCAAAATTGGTTACTAAAAAACACATATCGTGCGGAATTAAGTAGACACAAGGTGAACATCAGGTTTATATATCTTTTTCTTGAGGAGCAGAAAGCATTAAGCTTTATTTTCTCAGTTAATGAGTCCCCGAGTGATTTCTGATAGGACTTAGTACATTAGGTCACTTTAGGTTATAATTCAACGCTTGCATTTCCAATAATACAAAGTGCTTTTTTGGGATGTTTAATTCCATGTTTTGTGGCCTGTCACAACTGATCTTTCCAGTAAAGAAATCCTCAGTTCATTTCATTTAAACAAAACAAAAAACAAAATTTAAATTTTATAACATTCAAACAAAAAATTTGATTTACATGTTTTACAAATAGTCTTGCATCACAAAGCGTCGCCCAATGTCCTGCGATAAGCTAATATTTTTCATTTCAGCTTAAATTGGTACATTTTTTTCAATGTAAAACTAAAAACCCGGAGGATTCCAATTGATTTGCTTTTTTATTTTCTTCTCTCGATATGTTTCAATAATGTCGTCTTCTTTGAAAACGATTTTTTCATTCGACACAGCAATACCTACTTCTTCGTTTTTGCTTGCCGAATTTACTACCTTAATTCTTTTGACCAGTTTACAGAATCTTCAACTAACAACAGTATGTATCATAGAAATAATCTCGATCCTATCCTGCTCATAAAACAGATTTGATCATCCGAATTCAGTTTTATAATAGAAAAATTACCTGTGTTCCAATGCGCATCGAACGTATGGATCCTTCAAAAATGACAGTCGTATCTCTTAGCACCCGTAACGAATCCGACCTGCAAAAGCAAGTGAAATCGCCTGAATAATCTAAGCTGCTAAAAATGAAGACTTAATTTGAATACTTGATTCAACATTTCAAATAATTTTGCCTAAACCTTACAAATCATAAAATCAACCGACCGGGTATTCTTGAGTGCTTTTAAAAAAAAGGTAAGATTGAGATTTTATGACCGAAATTTGAAAGTATAGAAACCTACTTGTTGATAGTACCCCAGTCTACCAGAGTACCGGCAACCGACTGTTTCTTTCGCTCAACAATCACCGAAAAACATTTTATTACATGTCCTTCGCCGACTTGTTCAAGCATCACTTCTTCCGGAAGGCAATCCGATAAACGGCTTTTTAAATCTTCTACCAAGCGATAAATAACATTGAAGCAATTAATTTCCACGCCTAACTGTTCAGCAACACGTCGCAATCCAGGTGTAACTTGAACATTGAAACAGTAAAGCAGAACTGCAAAACATATTCAAATAGTGCATTGAAATACTTAATATTTATAAAATATCAAGACTCTGATCATTAAGTTTAAGGCACAATTTGGTTATGGCATAACTGAACGCTGTATTATTCTCCATTGACCAGTTTAAATATCATACTTATGCCCAAACTTGACTTCATGAATCAACTTTTTAGCTTAAATCTGTTGCATAAATAAAAGATTACTAAAACAGAACAATTCTCCCTTCAGCTAATGTTCAAAATCATTAAACGCAAATTTCCCTCTAAGAATGCAGACTCTACTCTTGAACCTGTCAGAAAATATTTTGCTGATTCCTGCGTTGGATATGAATTTAAATATAGTGAAAAAGTATATACTTTCAAGATCTTTTGCTAACTTGATATCACTCTCACTGGGTGGTCCAACATCGAATTTCACAAGATCCAATTCAACTTCCTCCGATTTGTAGGTATCAAAAACATTTAGGATGGCTTCAAGGGTTCCATCAACATCAGCGTTGAGCATTAACCTTACGCATGGTTTTTGATTTTTAGTATCCTTCTGATATTTCTGCTGCTGAACAAAATCCTTTGAATACTTCAATTCCCGAACACTCGATAGATATATAAAGATCATAGGTTACTACATCATCATGAATTAGTTCCATTTTCAATAAATGGTGTAACCTACTTTGTGTACGATCAGACGCAATGTAGAGCCGGTACGCATACCAGCATCTAACAACTTACGACGATTTTCTAAATATTCCTTTCTATCTTTCTCAATTCGTTGTTTGGCAGTTTTCTGAAATAAAAATTCTGAAATCAATAAAACTATGAAAAAAAATAAATCAAAATAACTGCTTCTGGTGCTTTTTGCGACTTCATCATAACCAGTACCAGAAATGACTCCACGGAATAGTGCAGCATGACTCACCCAATCTTGTTCCATTTTTTTATTTATTTCCTTCCTCAATCTATAACGAACAACTTGCTGAGCCCTTTGTTCATTTTCCAGTTGCAGAATTCGTTCCCCTGGAGTAGGCAAATTTTCTCGCCAGCCAGCGACAACTACAGGGGTACTTGGGACAGCTTTCGCTAACTCGCGACCAAATTCATCGTGGATTGCACGAACCTACAATATTTTGTAGTTCTATATTGAGTCAATTTAAAGAATCATTACATCAAGGTTAATCTGATAACCAATCTGATAACCATTACGTTTAAAACAAAGTAAAAGCAGCCAAGTGAGAGGGAGAGCAAAAGCATATATGACCCTTTTTTATGTGCAACGAAGTTAATGACAAACTCTAGCCCAAGATGTTCCAGCTACCAGTGCTGCGCCTTTCACAAGAGTCCCACGTTGAACAATCATTGTACAAACCTTGCCAATACCTAAATTATAAGAAAAAAAGATGAAAAAAAAATAAAAAAAATTAAAGAAAAACAAAAATTGCTTTAATTGTTCTGATTAAAGACTTTATTATACTCTCCAAACGTTGAATTGATTTCCAGCAGAATATTACTAGCTAATTAGTTTAGTGTATCCTTCAGTAATGCGCCCCAGATAATGCAAAGCTAACACATCTCTAAATGATAGTCATACATGATATCAGTCAATCGTCAATCATCACTTTAAATCCGCTCGTTACAAAATCGTTTAGCTCAAACTAAACAACAAGAGAAGTGAGGTTTAATACAACATGTTTTCATGAGTATGGAAGTATGTTCAGTCTTGCATCACAACCTTCGTTCCTCCCATCAAATCTCAAATAATAAGCTTCCTAAATAGACAAAACATACCGGGCTGGATTTTTGACTCAATCACAATCCCTTCCACTAATCCATTCCAAGTTGAACGCAAATTCATATCTTCAGCTTGCAGCAAGATTGCTTCCTGAATAATTTTTGTTATTCATAAAATGAAATCTCTTGTCAATAATCACCTTACATTCTAATCGTTTTGTGAAACAAACATCGAAAAAAACGAATGAAGTTAGAAAAGCAATTACCTTCAGTTCATGCACATTTTTACCTTGCAGGGCTGAAATTTCAACACAAAGAACATCACCACCAAGGTCATCCACTAAAATTCCATGTTCCACAAGTGACTGCTTAGCTTTCATCTAAAAATCTTGAAAATTGAAAAAAAAAATTTAATCTGAGTTTGATTGTTCCCTGACTAACCAGAAAAAACTATGAACTCTATAAGCACCCACAGG
Organism: Acanthocheilonema viteae; assembly: GCA_900537255.1. Taxonomy (NCBI): domain Eukaryota; kingdom Metazoa; phylum Nematoda; class Chromadorea; order Rhabditida; family Onchocercidae; genus Acanthocheilonema; species Acanthocheilonema viteae. The sequence continues at coordinate 46,940 of UPTC01000139.1, read as the reverse complement.
ATTAGCATTAGCTTTATCAATTTTATTGATGGCAACAACGATCGGTACGTTTGCTTGCTTTGCATAACTGAAAAAGTAAAAGGTAACAAATTTTAATCAAGCTTTCATCATGCTATTATTACAAGTTTTAGAGAAAGTGATGAAGAATAATATATCATCTTTAAATCTAATATTTAAATCTTAAATGGAAGAAAAACAGTTGAAAGTATCTAATGATGCATACAAGAAATAGCTCCACTGCTAACATACTTTAACTGCGTTGAACAATTTTGTTACATTAGAGGGAAACTTCTTACTTTATGGACTGTACCGTTTGTTCGTTTACCCCGTCATCAGCAGCAACCACCAGAACGACTATATCAGTTGATTGTGCGCCCCGTTCTCGCATTTTGGCAAATGCCGCATGTCCAGGTGTGTCCAGAAATGTAATCTCACAATCTTTTTCTTTTACTGCAATACAAATAAAAAAAGTTACAGGTTATGTGGTATAATAATGGAATTTCTTATGGTTAGGAATGCACAGAGAAAATATATGGAGAAACTAATCAGAGATCGATAGAATGAATTTAATGTGATTTCACATTGATATCATGCATGTAAGTAATGCTATTAAGGATTTAACAGAAATAAATTTTCACACGTGTAAAAGCGCCGATATGTTGTGTAATGCCACCATATTCGCTTTCTACAATTTGAGAATGCCTTAGACAATCAAGAAGTGTTGTCTTTCCATGATCAACATGTCCCATTATTGTGATTACAGGGGCACGTTTTCTTAATTCATCTTCTGGAGGTAAAGGCCTAGAAGAAAAAAAACCGATAAAGTTTTTTTACTAACAAATGAGTATAAAGAGAATGAGGATCGTAGCTAGGACTAAACTTGAGAATATAAACATCTATTGAAAGTTCCATTAGGTATACAAAAACTTGATATAATGAAGCAAAATGGTGACGAGATATCCTAAATAATGGTAAAACTAACTGTGGAAAAGCATCCAATTCAAAATTATTATCGACAACACTTCGAGGATGTGCTACCAGCTTTGGTTTCAAACCAAAAGCACCAACTACAGTAGTGATACTAGACATATCCAGTACTGGAAAACAAAAAAAATTGGCTTAAGCAACATCTGGTGAAGATAAATATTTGTAACATTTATCAAGAAAAATTGAAGTATGATTTTTGGAAGGAATTACAAATTTAATCTAAGAATCATGTAAATGTAACGTACTTCCATTGTTGCCTCTTGGTGATTTGTTTAAATTTTTCAGCACTTGTAAAATTTCTTCTTCAGAACTTTCTAACACTTTGGCCAATTCTCTAAAAATAAATTACCTCCAATAACAAATAAATAAAGAACAGTAGTGCATTATGTTACAAATCAAAAAGTTGAGAAAAGCAAAATGAAATTAAGAATAGTTCAATATTAACCATTAAAAAATATCATTTAACAAAAACATTTATTAAGAAGTCAAAATTCATTGCTTTACTATGCGTCAAATGCATAATTTCTAATTTCATATCTACGAGCTTCACAAATAAACTTTATTTCATATCAACTTACCCGACTTTCATGTCTTCGTAAATTTCAGCAATCTTCTTCTTACTGGGTGTTTTGCTAACCACAACAGGATCGATAAATTTTCTCCGTTTGCGTTTCACATAATGTTTGGATGATAGTCCGAGAGATCGAACTGAACCACCGAAAAGCCATCGTATACTGTACAGTTGTATTAACTGTCGCATTTTAAAGTAAATTCACTCATTTCTTTGTCATTTCGACTTCCTCCTTTTTTTTCACTGCAAAACATAAAATTGTCCGAAACACAATGTCTTATTTCCATGAAATGCCTTAGTCCTCTCTCCAACAGTCTTGGCCTCAACCTAGCCTCACCTTTTTCTAGCCTAACAGCAATACTCAATATTAACTGCCCAGACGAACTCTCATCTGAACCTTTCGGGCTAACGGGTTGAATGTTAAGTTGCCGAAAATCGCTCGCTAATGTCGGAGATTTGAAAAACAAATTTATTAGAATTGAATAAATTTACAGTTTGAAAGGGATTCAGTCGTTTTGGAAATAAAATTTAGCCTTTCAGTGATTTTAAATTAACGAAGATGGAAATGATGCAATTATAAAAATTTTACAAAAATTGAAATTAAAATGATAAATGACAGGTAAATAAGTTGACAACGTCAGATCTGAAGCTATTGATTACCAATCATTTTAGCATTTTAATTTCAATTTTTGTAAAAGAGAGAGATCAACTGCAATTTATTATCAGATAAACAATTTAATCTTAAAGTAGGTTCCGCTAGCGGTCACTGACAGTTGACCATATGTCAAAAGTATGATCAACAATTCTACGCTGACCATCCTACTACAATTCATTCCATTTAATTTAATTATCATCCACTATTAAATTATCTTTCCGAAAAACAAACAGATAAAAAATGCTTATTGTTGTGAAAGGTATATGTTCATAGCATCATATCATGCAGTGAATTTTACTATTTAGCCTTTTTTTTTGCTTTTTGTTTTAATAAGTACAACTTGAAAATTGTCCTTCAGCTTACTTCCTTTAACAAAAAAAAAGAAAAATTTCCGGATTTTTTTTTTTTTGGGAATTTGTTCCCTAATATTGAACATACAAGAATGTATTGGTCAAGTAGTTGATTGGTTAGTTCTTGAGAATTAGTTTAGTTTAGTTAAGTCCGCCGTACTTTGTGCAAAATTTTTGTTTACTTATCGAAATATCGTGTATATATGACCGGTTTTATTGGTAAATTTCCTATATGATCTTAGTTTGCTTTTGGAAAACAGAACTATAAAGAGGATATGGTTATAGAGAAGTATAGTATAGTTACACAACAAGAAAAGGATATGATTTAGATTAATAGACAGATACGTGTAAACGGTAACCATCATTTAGACAGTTCCTTCTTCCTCAATGAACAACTAACTCCTGTATGTTTATTGACCATTATGACGTCACATTCCCTGTTAGAAAAGGAATGAAAGAATGTAGTGGACAGTACTGGATAGATTAAAATGACAGATCAGAGTTTGAAGAGGCAATCAGGGGTCGGGTCACGACAATAAAACATCGACACTGAAGCTTGAAAATTAACTAATAGCTGTGGTGGCTCTTATTTTCATCCATTTCGTATTGCTGCGAATAATTGTTGCTAATATAATTTCCTCACATGAACCTAATACGACGACAATCACCAAACAATAGCAGGTTAGCTTAATATCTTTTTGTTGTTGTTGTTGTTGAAAAAATTGACACATATTAATTTTGGAATGAAATTTTCAAATTTAGTGAGTTTTTCTCAATTTCCTAGTAATTAAGATGTGATTTCATTCAAAATGATTAAAATTTTGGAACAGTCAATTCATAAAAAAGGCTTGTAAAATTAGCATACTATAATCTTTGGTTTACCTGCTGATAATAACGCTCGTGCATATTTGATAGATCTGCGATTACAGTTTTAAATTTTTTGATAATAATGTATGAGGACAGCACAATAAAGACTAAGGTCTAACTGCTTAATATAAGCAATACTTGTCATATTCGAGATAACACGCTCCGAACAGTAACAACACACATTATATCTGAATAAACTTCCATAATATTTTGTATGACAAATTTGATCAGTAATCAATTTTTTCCGAATGATGTCAACTTACTGCGACAACCGTCTATGTAATACAACGTTATAAAAAATTCTGAAATATGTAGATTGTAAATGAATCAAAATATTTTCCATACTATTTAATATAGTTAAATACTATTTAATAGTGTTACTGTACAAATGAAAGAAATCTCGATGCTTTGTTATACTAATACTTTAATTTCACTTGTGAACTAATATAACTCACAGATAGTTTATATATTTATCAATTAAAAAAAAATTCTTCATATTCAGGACTTTTAGGTTTAATTGTCCAATTTCCTTTCAAATTTCTTATCAATTATAAAAAAAATTCAAAGAAATATTCCTATTCTACAAACTATTTCTTTTTTTTTTCACTTTCATCTACTAATTATTATTATTAGCATATTTCTTTTTTCATTACATAATCGTAGATCAAATTATTGCTTATTTTAGCTGATGATAAAGATTTGGAAATCATTCTTTACAGTTCCCTGATCACGATTCAAAATCATTATTAAAATCTGATTCTGAAAACTATCTCATCACACTACAATTGAAAGCTATCGCTAAAATCGAATGATAACAATAAACCATTTACTGATAATCCGTACATTTAATTTAATTAATTCAAATTTTGTTGATATTCAATTAGTTCCACATACATTTTTTACTTCGCAGCGTCTATTTGTTTTGATTGAAAGAATTAATTGACAAATATATACTCATCCAATAATTTTGTTTACTTTTTCCATACCACAGTTTGAAATACTTTTGTCACACCAAAAATTGATCAAATTATTTAATGCTCCATATTTGTAACATCCGCACATGTATAATGATACTAATGATCTTTTTAGAACATATTAAATTCAAAACTTTAAGGTACCAAAAAAAAAAGAGCAAACAATCTCAAATGCTTGCAGAGAGTTCGTACCATGTATAAATATATTTTTAATATATAATAAGTAATAAACATGAATAAGATAGACAAAGTAATAAATGATCAAATAAATAAATAAATAAATCATTAGATAATAAATTAAATTGAAACATGTCTTGCGTGAATGATGATTTGAAAGTGTATCCTGAAATTAATCTCTTCGTTGGAACCATTTCATTTAATTAATTACTCAAAGCTTGAGATGAAAAGCATACTGTTATGAAACAATTAATATGTCAAACATTTCTTTGTGTATTGGCATTAATATATCAGAAAAGATAAAATACCTAATACGATTTACTTCGCTGTTATTGCCTAAGATGTCAAAATACAATTTTATGGAAATTAATAAGCAGTTATCTGTGAAAACAGTAACTAATCACGCAGGTCAACTCGTGGTGCATCAAAGTATCGCCGTGATCAAATTAATTTGGAGATTCAAAAAATGCGTGACCTTCTTCCGTTAACGGATTCGATGAAAAAACGGCTCTTCCAATTACAAGTAATGTCAATTGCGTGCATACATATCAGAAAACAAAATTACCTACCACATGGTTTGCATTTTTATTTTTGGTAGCATTAAACAACTGTTGCCTATTAGCTTTCATTTGCCTAAACATTTGGTAAAATATGTTTAGCTAAAAATTTGAAATGAAATATAAATATTTTCTGAAATATTAATTCATACTCTTCTGCTTCATCTCTACAATGGATGGATATTTATTTTAAGTTAATTTGAAATAAAATCATTGCTATCGTAATTTTAATTTTTTTACTTAAGTAATTGGAATGAATATACAAACATCATTGAGATCAGCATTAAGACAATCGGAAAGTTTTCGAGCTTTACGAGGCTTCTTTTTGATGATGACAAAGTATGGCAAAATTGTTTACATATCCGATAATGCAAGCGACTATCTTGGTCATTCAGTGGTAATTTTACCCAAATTTTAACTCAGTCTGATTTAAATAATTTATGTGTCCTACTTAGAGTAAGCTTCCGCATGAATGAATTTCAATTTATGAATAATAAATGACATAATGGTTGTACTTAAAGAGATTAGCAATCTTGAAATTCCGGAACTAGAAATCACTCCATTTTTTCTCAACTTGTCTAAATTTAAGGCAGAAATAATGTGCCAAGGTGATTCGGTATACGACATAGTCGATCATCATGATCATGGACGTATACAAGTAGAACTCATGTCTGGTCCATCATCAGTTTCAGATCAAAATTTTTCTTCCAATGAAAGAGTTTTCATTTGTCGGATGAATCTATCACGTACCACAAAACGACAACTTCAATATCATAAGGTGCTTTTAATTTAAATAAAAACGTTAGATTGTGATAAATCATTATATTAAATAATTTTTTATTTTAAAAAGTACTCAGATTTAGGAATGATCTAAAGATTTATCGTAAATTAAGAAATCAATTTAAAAATTAAGCATAATTAAATTCATCCTTTGATAAAGCAAAAATTTAAATTCAAATTTGAATTCAATCGAATTAATAATATAATTTGAATCATTCTTATAGTACATCCTAATGGAAGGTCGTTATCTTCATGCTAGTGATTATTACAACACACATCAATCATTGCCGGCTTCCTTATTCCATACTCAACCGTTGTTTGCCGTTTACTGTGAAATGCTTATCAATCCGGAAAATGTTGAGATGCTATCTGCCGGAAATACATCAATCTTCAGCACCGTACATTCAATGGACTTAAAATTTGTGCATATCGATCATATGTATGTAATAGATTTTTCAATATTTCGATACCAAAATTTTCATTTCGCTGATTTACTAGCATCAAAATGTTCTCATTTAATGAAAATGATTTCTTTCTGATAGCTTTTGTGCGCAACTGTACATTAAATATTATTTTACTGATAACAACATATCACATCAAACGTATAATTCACAAAATTCATCGAATTGTTTAATATGATAATAATATGATGATTTAGGACTGTACACTATTTGGGCTATAAAAATGAAGAATTAATTGGCAAATCGTGGTATCAATTTTTGCATCCCGATCATTTATTTGAAGTTGCTTATAAACATCGTATTTGTAAGCGTAACTTGAATTTCTTTTCTATTTTTTAAAATTAAAAATTTTTAAACTTCCGTTTTTCCATGTTAAAAATTTTAAAAAACAAATTTGAATATCAAAACATATTAATATCATAAATTTAAAAATTTATATATTTGAGTAAGTCAGCGCAAAGATGGTGCCTTAATGTGTTTATTACGATTACAAGCAAAAAATGGTCTATGGCTTTGGTTACATACTGTATTTACCGTAAAGAATGATTTATGCCAACAATCAGAATTTGGAAAAAGAATGCGACATCTCATTTATATTACTTACCAAGTTTTAAAGTGAGTAAATTACATAATTGCACTGTAATTAAATAACCCTTTCCGTTTGAAACGATAAATAATGCTAAATGAATTTTCGCTATTTTACATAACAAAAATTATGATGCATTTGAACAATCGGAATTAAATAAATGAAAATTTATGACTAACATGCGCTACCATTTCTCATTTCAATGAGCGTCATTGCTGTGATACATTGTGATCAAACTTAATTTTTTTTTTATATCATCAATCAACATTCTAATTTTTTTATCAATGAACATTTAATTTTTTTTTTTTGAAATCACATAGGCTCATAAATTTGCTTGCTAATGAATTAATCAAACTTGGTTTTTTGCATTTTATTAAAGATTAATAGATTGCCTTTTTTAAATAAAAGATTGCCTTTTTTAATTTTAATAGATTGCTTTTTTAGTGAAATAGAAGCACTTTCATTGCAAGGTAATTTATGGATTTATGGAATCCGGAATGAATTAATGATAGCATCTTTCGATCGTGTCATCAATGTTCATGAAAATAATTTCATCAAAGAGATGCAAATATCAAAGCAATATGTTCCACCAACACTCGCCTCATTGTTGACAGTCAAAAAAGAGCCATCGCCTGGTGATAACAATGAATTAAATCACTTTGTTAGTTCTCATTCAATGATATTTATCAAACAAATGAATGTAACTCAAAAGTTCATCATAAAAATTTCTTGCGGTGAGAAATACTTTAAAAAATCATGTGAAATCATTTAAAAAAAAGACTTTATTTATTTTTAGAATTCAGATATTAATAATTTGTATATTACGAAATTTTAAATTCATCATCACTACCATAATGTTTGTCACGTAGCTTTGCTTAGATCTGTCCAATTCTGTTTACGAAAAGAAATTAGCTGATGAAATCTTTTCATACAGCTTATGATAATAACGCTATCGCTTCAGGGAGAAAATTTCAAAGAATTGAATAAAAATGAATCAAACATTACTGATTTGGATTTTGGTTTGTCATCGTTATATTTCATTTCTGGAACCTAATAAAATTTACACGATTTTTTAATAGTTGACATTATTACGAAGATTTTTTTTTTCATTTCTTTCTCATATTTTGCACATGCATATTGACAGCTCTCTGTGCTAGTTTTTGAAAGAATTCATGAATTAGATTTACCAAACTGAAATATTCAACATCTGTTTAACTAACTTTGCAAATATACTTCGTGATTTTTCAGGTAATGATGATGAGAGTAGTGAGTTAGAAGCTTTACCAGAACTATGCTTGGAGCGAAATAATATCAAAGGACCGTTACCCGATCTTAGCGGTGATCTGGATAAATTTTTTGAGGAAATGGAACATAGCAAAATGCAATCAATTCATCATCCAATAATGATCAATTTACCGGAAAATGTAAAATGTATTAGCGATCAATTATCACCTACATTACCATTCGATACCTCTTCTTTAAGATCATGCAATCGTAAAATGCCTACAATAGCAAAACTTCTACAAGGACATTTTGATGATGATGATAGCTATGAAAGTATCCGTAAACGAACACGAACGGATGTACCCATCATTCCGTGTTCGAACGTACAACTGATAGATAACTTGGATGTGCAGCTAATTATGTAAATTACAAATCACGTAATAATATAAATTTTAGAAAATTATTGGAGCCATAATAAGAATTATAATTACAGAATTATGCTGATCTAGAAGAAATTCCTCATATTGCATAAAAATCTTGCAGAGCAAAATTTCAGAATATTTACTTACTAAAACATCTAATTCCACAAAAGTTAATGAATTTGTAGTATCGTTTATAGGTATCAACTTATTATCGTAGTAATTATTTTATTTGATAACATTTCACTACTTCGCCTATATTGAATAACTTCGTTGATTGCAAGCAATATTACAATTCATAAGCTAATTTCAAACGTTAAGCCTTAATGATTGCACGATGACTCGTAGAGGGAAGTTTTTTAATTTATAATCTTTAATGCCAAGCTAAATTTCCTTATTCTTTAATGATCTGTTTATCTCATTAAACAACTTGATACAGTTAGTTTCAATTAGTTAGGTTAGGTTGCAAAGTGTAAAAGATTAAAAATTATTAAATTACTGAAATGAAACTGTGCTTTATAAGGTTTTTGAAATTTTTTAAATTTAATTCCCAAAATTTTCTAATCAAATGGAATTAACAGGAAGCATGTATGGTTGTGTAAAAGGATTACTGAATTCATGAAATAATCTATCCATTTTTATTACGAAACTCTTCTAATATCAGTGAATTAATGAGCAAATTCCAGTCTAGCTATCATATCGAATATTAGAGCAATAATGCAGCATTAGATAAAGTTTCAAAAACCCCAAAAGTATTATATATCTTAGCAAAGAATATTTTGTCACATTGAAGTACCTTCAAATATATCAAAACTAGTCAGTTTAGAAATATTCAATCGATAGTTCTGTTTCATAGTTTACACATTGAGAATTATACCTCATATTATTAGTTGTCCAATGATTGTACACAAATATTCTTTTAAAAGTTTACATATACATATACATATAAGTATAAATTGTGTAAATTGAATAAATAGATATTAGATATTTCCAATTAATCAACTAGAGAGGTGCAACATTTCCCTTTGGTAGATTTTTTTTTTCTATTTTTGATTATTCAAATTTAATAAACATCAATGATGTTCAACTATTACTAAATGCATTACTTAAAATATAAGATCTCAACTGATATTTTAATATATTCATGATTTTACTTGCCTAATGAATAAAATATCAAGCGTGTGCATTGAAAGTGCGTGTTTTCAAAAGTTGAACAATTGGAATGATTCGAGATGAGTTGACAGGATTAAATTTTTGAAATTTTAAATCTTTCTTTCAGTAAATCGAACTATTTTATGGTGTACATGTATATTTTTGTTTAATTTTAAATGCTAAAAGTTGGACGTTACAACTACAGTAATAATGATATATATGAGCGGAAATGTCAATTGCATCAGAGTAAAGATGATCAAGCAATTTGTTAAAAATGGACTCAAAAGTGGTCAAGGAATATACAAACAGAAGAAAGCAAGTTATTAAATTAGGTCAATGCATGTAGGTTTTTGTGTTACCCATTGATGATTCTCATATGATATTAGGGAGGATAACTCTTTGAAAACTCTTATGTTCCACACCATTGCATAAATTATATGAATAGTTTCGTTCCTGTCCACCGAAATTTATGAGTTTTGAGATTATTAGAGTTTGACATACGACATAACATCTAATGCAGCATTCTTACTTTGGATCAAAGCTTAACTTTTTTTTAGCATCTAATATTAATAACCAAATTTATGGAAACGTTGCAAAATGCAATCATTCTTCCAATTAAATCATTCATTCAGCTACTTTTTCCATTTGTTATCGTCATACCTCAAATACATTTTTCACGAGGATAATTCAATATTTTCCACTTTTTTCCACTAGTTTTAAATTCTTATTTCTTCCATTTAAAGTATCCTCTGATTTCTTAAAATTGTGATTCAGATTAAATTAAAATTCTGCTGATGTTTGTTACAGAATTTGTGCAAATATTAATTTATTTGCTCAGTTCTTAGCATAGCATGAATTCAAATTTTGCGAGAGATAGATTGTTGAAGTGATTATTTGATATCTTTTCATTGCATTAAACCTGATCAAATTCTTGCTCTGCACTCATTGCATCGCGACATAGATTAATGCAGCATTAGAATATAAAAATAAAAATGATGTCTACTTGTTATATTTAAATATGTTGGAAAGGCCATCAAATATTTAGGTGTTGCGTGAACGATGATTGCATAATAAATTAAGCAACAAAGAACAAAGTTCCTTTTACTTAAATAAATCAGAAGATTCTGAATCCAGGAATCTCAAAGTCATGAAGTTTTTAAACCCTCATAATTTCGATAATTAAATTAACAGTAGCATCTAGCGAGTAAACAAAATACGGAGAGAGTGGACTGCTACCATTTCGTTCAGAGTACCAGTGTTTGAAATCAATGAAGATTAAGGAAAACAGCAAATTAACCTGCGATCAATTTCAATGATTTGAAAGCAAACGAACTATCACCTTAATCAAAATTAATGCAGATTATTGTTAATTATTAATTATGACTGGTCTTCGCTATTCCAAGTCATATCACAGATTGAATGCATTTTTTAAGCCATGAGATAAGAAACACTCCGCATTTTTGGTTTAAATCCCTTATGATAACAGGTATGTGTCATTAACTTCTTTTTTATTGAAGATATGTTTATATTCTACATTATTATCACTCCTAAAATCGAAATTTATTCACCCTTAATGACGTTACATAACGGAAAAAAATATCACGAAAAGATGAATTAGAAACAGTTCAAATTTAACAGATAAAAATGTGAATTATTGCACAGCATTTGCACGGAACATTGCATTAGTAACAGAAAATAATAAATCATTGTTATTTTTTTCTAATCAATTTATCAATCTAAAAATCGTTTCTTGAAACAAGACAAAAGGATATGTTCATTAGGATGACCTCACGTCACTATCCAAATGGCCATCATCATCTGCTCGAGAGAGAAGAGTTCTACGAAATTTGCTCAACCATTATAACAATTGACTTCACCTGATTCTGAATGACTACTACGAATCAGAATACCTCTAACATCTATACCATCGAAAAAAATACTAATACGGCTTAACCAAATAGAGAAAAAATACATGTTCGAAAATAAATAGTAAGAAATGTTACATAAAAGTCAAAATTACACAACAATTCTCCAAACGAAAAAAAAAGTTCGGTGTCAAAGATGAAAGAACTCAAAACATCAGAACATTTCCCTTCGCCTCTTCAATTTTGTCATCGCACGTGATATAACTGCATCACGTCACTTTTCTACAGTTCGTTGCACAGCAAACTGAACATATGCAGGCACATACACACATACACATACACATACACACACAGATATACACACACATATATACAGATACACACATACATACATACCCACACATACATATACACACACATATATATACACACATATACACACATACATATACACACATACATATACACACACACACAGACACATACACACAGACAGACAGACACACACACACACACGCTGCGGTTTCACTATTTATCACGTCCGCATCTTTCTAACATCATCGTCGATCTCATCGTTTAAGATTAAGAATTTACAAGTTTTTTGAATTCCAAAATTCTAAAATAAACTTAATTTGATTACTTCGAACCTGCGAGAAAGTAGGAAAAATATACTCTTAAGATGATTAGATTTTAAGATATACCTGGTATCATGGCAATATCAGATTACATCAGATTTATGAGGGATTAATTTAATAGACCGGTTTTCTAAAAAATAACATAACATACGACATCCATATTTCTCTTCAAATACAGTAATTGTAGTTGCGCATGGAGAGCATATAAAGATTTGGTAACTTTAATGCCATGTTGGATTTTCGGGTAATAATAGAACAATAAAAGGATGGAAATTTTCAAGGGGAAAAATCTTCAACCTGAAGCAACAAAGTAACAGTTAAACATAGATGGACAACAAAAGAAAGATTTTTATTTTTGCTTAAGTACTATTTCTTTTACCGTAATTATGACCTAATTATTTGACAGTTCTCTCAATCTCTGCAACATTATATCTTATAATTCTTATTACTCTTCGACACCTCTTCAATTACTGTACTCTTTTCTGTTCGTTAACTACCGCAGAGAGTTGACTTATCGCTTGCAATACCTCTCACCTGTCAATTGTCCTCATCTCGGTTCCGTTAATCCTCAGCCTCGTCTACAATTACTCAATGACCTCCCATCATCTATCGACCTCCCTTAGCAGTAAAACATCTGAAGGAAATATGCAAATTAGTGGTCTACACTGATATAGGACTCGATAGGTGATAGCGGGCTTATATCACTTGTAAAAGTCGTTGTGAAATTACTGATCTCCTGACAGTATGTTTTTGCAAGAACTAATAATTTACATAGATTATCATTAGCGGGAAGATATCTGTTAGAAGTGAATGATCGTTTTCTTAACTTACTGATAATAGATCATAGTTTGGTATCATTTCCCCACCCTTCTTTTATTTTTCAAATCAGTTTGAATGTAATACCGATGAATTAATGGTTGCTTTCAGGCTCTTCATGTTATTTTGACACACATTAACTAGCTCAATTTGCATATTTGATCACAAGATAGCTTACTTTGTTTTTATGTTTTGCATGCAATTATGACAGCATTTATGCATAACATTTATAAATGTTGTGGGGGAGGAAAAAAAACATTCATTTAAGTGAATCTTAAGCGGTATGAAAAGGATAAGCAGTGTAGGTGTAAGTGTGTATTGAAATGTTTATTGAAAATTCTTCCATTAGGAAAAACTTAGTATCGATTTTTGGTCATTTCAGAACTTACTAATATTTTGACTCGTATTTATGATTCGTCGTTTCATGGCAAAATGTGTTATTTGCAGTTGAATTTATAGTGCCTCGTTATCAGTGATATGTTGCTAAAGTTAAACCCACGTTATGGACTGCTTAGAATCTTGATTAATGGATATCTGTATGTGAACACAATATACCGCGGTGGTGAAGTTCAAATGTATATAGTCGGAATTGTTGTAAAAGTTCAAATTTGAAGGGAAGCTAAAATTTCGATATCAGTTATGGTTACTGCTATTATACGGTGCTTTGAAGGTAGCAGTTGTTGACGATTTTGTTTTCAACACTGCGGCTACTTTTGTACGACAAAATTCAATGGGCGCCTTTCTCGACAAGCCGAAAACTGACAAGAATAATGATCAAGGAGTGGCACATGTAAGCTTGAAATCATTTTTTTTTAGTTGAAACCTAGCGTATTATTTTCTTTTAAACTATTATCTTAAAACTTTGGTATATAGTCTTCTGCTGATCCTTTGATTTGTCCAGATATCTGAATTGCCACATTATTTTATGAGTACGAGACATTAAGGACTAAAACTTTCGAATAACATTCATTTTATTAAGTTCTCTGGATTGCCATATTATCTCAGAAACTTTGGGAATGCCTTTCTTAATTTTAGCTAATATTATTAATATTTATAGCATTTAATTAATGCTTGTTGTAATGACAGCTACGCATATTCATTAAATTATTGTTTCTATTTATTGTACGGCTTTAATTTTTCTGTCAATAATTTTCTACCTCTTTGTATTGCCGTGCATACAAAGACAAAACTTTTTTATGCCTTGTGACGCACATTTATCTATTAAAAAGGCGAAAAAACTCTACATTAAACAATATTTTCAACTGAAATATTTTTCCCACTTCCTATTGCAGGGCACCCGATATGCAGTAGCATCGATGCAAGGTTGGCGTATTGATATGGAAGATGCTCATGTTGTCGAAATTTCAATGTCTTCAGAGCCACCATTTCTTAACTGGTCTTTCTATGCCGTTTTTGATGGACATGCCGGAAATAAAGCTGCTCAACATTCAGCTGAAAATTTGCTAAAGACGTTGCTTGCTACGTCACAATTCGCCCAGGTTTCTGCTTTTCGCCATAGCCTTTTTTTAGAATTCTAATCTGACAATTTAATCATTTATCAATGATAATTTAGAAATTGACCTGTTTCAGTTCTTTTGATGGATGTTATATGTTAAAAATAGGTTTTTTTTTTGAAATTATACAACAGTTTAGTATTTTTGGTGAGATCTCTTTCTTTCAAAAAATGCGGGGAATCCTTTGTTTTGAAAATTAGAAATTATTCAGCACTTTAATGCACAAACTGTGGATTTTCTGCATTAACAAAGAGTTGAATTTAGATAGTGCAGAAGCTGAATCATTCATCAGGAGTAATGGATGCAGCAGCATTGTCACTTCTCGAAGAAGGCATTAAGGAAGGATTTTTAACCTTGGATACTAAACTACGAGAAAGACATGAGACTGATGAGGACAATGAACGTAGCGGTACTACTGCCATATGCGCTATCGTCACCCCATCGCATATTGTCCTCGCGAATCTTGGTATGTTTCGTGCAAAGGATAGGTCTTATAGACTCGATTACTAACTATCTTACATCTGACAGCCGAAATAAATACATTCCATCCACTAGCATCCCTGATTTTGTTGATCTGCAAATTGGCATTATGGAATGTGCTGTGGTTTTCATTGATTGATGACCAGGGTTTCTGTGGTAAGAAGCATTCGCTTTATGAACAAGATTTAACAAGTTATCTCTTTCCACTACATTTTTTTTGGCTTGTTAGACATTGATAAATATTGATATCAGTTACTTTAAGTTCAATATTTTATGCCAATTACCAGTGAGGAACTGTTGTAAAAACAGTCATCCATTTATTTGCACCTTTTAAATGCTATGCAAATTTATTGTCTTATGCATAAATCAGTAAATTGAGTTCTTTATAAGTTATGTATTCATAAGGTGCAAAAGATGTAAGTAAATGAATGACTGTTTTTTGCAACAATTCCCCACTGACAATTGGCATAAAATATTGAACTTAAGATAATTATATCAATGTTTATAAATGTTTAACAAGCCAAAAAAAATGTATGGAAGATATGTTAAATTTGCAAGATAAACTTGTTAAATTTGATAAAAAATTTGATAAACAAGATAAACTTGTTAAATTTGCTAGTTGATTTCCAGGGCATATTTTTGTATTTTATGAATGTTTAGGTGATTCTCGTGCCGTGCTAGCACGGAAAGATCAAGCAGCGTTTGGTACTGAGGATCATAAACCGTTCCTTCCAAAAGAACGCGATCGTATCGTAAATGCTGGTGGTTCTGTGATGATTCAACGTGTCAATGGAAGCTTGGCTGTATCTCGAGCCCTCGGCGATTTTGAATACAAAGCTGTTCCAGGTTTGGATGCAACGAAACAGTTAGTCAGCCCGGAACCAGATATCTATACGATTGTAAGAGATCCGGTAAGGCTACTCTTGGGTAATGAAGAAAACGAAAATTGGTGTATTTTTGATAATTATAATTCTGCTAATGGCATGATTAACAGAAAGTAAATGATATTTATTGAAAGTTTAGATTGGCATTCTAGAAAGTTAATGTCGATCTATACCATTATTAGATAGCACACCGCACTTTGTTGATTTCTTTGAATCTTGTTCATTTTTTTCCCTTGATATTCTGTTTCTCTTTTTGACTTTATTATTTTGTTTTATGAACATAAAAAAACTTTCATTTTAGAAGACAACTATCGGATGTCTTATGTGTGGACTAATTTTTTCAGAAAGTGGATGAGTTCTTGTTGCTTGCTTGTGATGGAGTTTATGATGTCATGGAAAATGCCGAGATTTGTAGTTTTGTAGAATCGCGTCTTCTTGTAACCAGTGATCTCTCTAGCGTTGCAAACCAGGTTGCTTTTTCTGGGAGGAGGAAGATTCTTATATTATGATAGTTATGATCTTTGGAATGGTATTGCTTGATATAGTTTTGGAATATTTGCAGAGATACATCAGATTCAGCTAAATCTGATCAAAAAATATTTTTTCCACTTCATTTTTTTTTCATCTGAAGCGATTTGAAGCTCCATGGTTTCAAAAAATTGTTTGGAAAAGATAGCTGAATTAAGATAGCATAATAAAACTGTTATTGATTTCTTGCTTATTACACTATCGGAAGGAATTTTTGCTTATAAAAGTAATTACAAATTAAATTACATTAAAACTTTTGATTTTTCGTGTAGCGCTTTACAGCGATAAAAAATTTTTTATACTGTTGAATTTATTTTCAGGTGCTGGATGCTTGTTTATCGAAAGGCTCACGAGATAACATGACTATTATACTTGTGTGTTTTGATGCAGCACCAAAAGTTGATCAGGAAGCTGTTAAAAAAGAAGAAGGGTGGAAGCAAAAGATCTTTGAACGAGTGCAAGGTTCTTCTAAACTTCATTTTACATAAAATTATTGTTGTGTTAATTGTACCGATTCCGCTTTTAACGTTTTGCTTTTTATTAAATGGTAACAACTTACAGCGGATATACTGATATATGAATTAGTTTCAATAAGTGAAGCTGCATCATTATATTTATTGATAAACCGTATAAAGTAATAGTAAAAGATTAATGGCATCAAAATATATCATATGCTTGCAACTATAATTTCTTGATCATTTCGATGGCATAATTCCATATAAGTTTTTTTTCCAGAAATTCTCGAAGAGCATGGGAAGCAATCACATGTAGATGCAGAATTTATAATGCGTGAATTAGGCGGAGAAGTGACACAAGCCTGTCCTGCAGGTGTCAGTATCCATGCAGCACGATCAGTGGTTGATAGTATTTTGGCGGAGCGTGAAGCAAAGAGTGAAAAAACGCGTTCAGCTTCATCTTCACCTGGAAGAACTTAATTTTTTGAAAAATTTCTTCAAAGATCGTAATTAAAATTTTATTTAAAGTATATTTGTTTTCAATATCAGAGGTAGATTTGGAAAACACGATTTAGAAGCATTCAGTCGTTATAAATATTTATTGTTGGTTGCCAGAAATATTCTAATATTTAAATGCAGATATTTCATGGATTAGCTACATAAAATTTAAAAAATGCAAACTAAATTTAGTTAAAATTATGAACGATGCGTTTATCAATTTGGATATAAGTAATTTGCTGCAATCATCTACTTTATGCTAAACAAAATCAAATCCAGTGGAATCGTTAGTTTCAATAAGAGACACATAACGTCGGTGGGATCACACGAAGTTTTTTATCTTGATTACTAGGCGTACCATCGTTGTAGAAATATTTCGTTTGACATTTTTTGAAATAATGATTTCTACTACCTTTGTCATATTGGCTATGATATACTTTTTTCTGTTTATTTATGAGCTAAATGTGATCTTTTTGTTGGATTGCATAAGTGTTCTACAATTTGGTAGTTAGAGTAGTTTGTTTGTTATCAATTTACAATTCATAAAGACCTTGCATAGTTTAGTTGAAATTAACGAATGAGAAGTATAAAGTGCATAATACGATTTATTGAGTCCTTTAAGATCATTTGCAAATCCCGCTATGAAAAAGAAAGCGTTCTGATTTTCCAAAGGTTAGATTTTCCTTGTTTTGAGGTGCTTTTTTAAATTCCAGATTCATTTTAACTATTTGTTTAAAAAGTAAGTCAAAATTTGAAAAAACGGTCAGCTTTGTTTACGAATAATAGCAGTCATCGAATGGGTACTACTAGCAACATATGAGGAAGTGTGTGGTTCAATTTAGATTTAGGCATTCTAGCGCAATAGCTTTTAACTGTGGATTAAAATATTTATTTTTACAAATTTGAAAAAAAGATGGAATAAACTACCATCTTGGGAATTCGTGTGCTTAGCAGAAAATTATGCACCTTGTAATTATTAGAATGCATACGATATCTGTTTTGTTTATCTCATTTTTTTAAAAATCTTTCTTCGAAATGAGAAAAACTATTATTATTGGCCTTCATCTGTCCATTTAAATTATTGTTTATTGGATAATTATCTACTGACAGAGAAATTTTCGATTACATTAAGCTCTAATTTGATTCGGTATCAAAAACAAACTTCAAAGGTAAATTGTAAATCGATAAGTGATTAATTTATTATTCAGTGCTATTTTTTTTTGTTATTGCTGTTTTTATCTCAAATCTTTGATCCGTAAGCTAATTTTCGACTTTTAATTTTTAAGAATACATCTGATGCACATATTATTTCTATGACCTATTTTCAACATCAGTTTCACATTTTCTTTTCTTTTTCGGTTTCATGAAATGGAACATATTTTTATATACCATATATGTAGATAATATTTTTTTATGAAAATATTTATTGGTATCTATTTTATACACTTCCTGCATATTGATTCATGAGATGCTTGCATAGGACGTTTTTGATGTGTCTTCAGCGTTGATTGAGAGTGGCATTTAGTGGAGTGTTAGATCTGGCATATTATTTTCCTAGTAATATGCCAAATCTAATATTCTAGCTGAATTTCATAAAAAATCTGGAATATAAGTAATTTATTTTATTGAAAAATCAAATTTTGAAGGAGTTTCTGTTTGATGTGTTGTCAGTGGGAACACTTCCAGTTGGTTAAGCTTCATTGATAGAGCCTTTTACTTTTCAGAATTATTACCATCCTCATTTTTTAAAAAACTGGAAAATTTTATGATTTCTCAATTATTTTTAGTTACCTGTTCGTTTTCTTTTTGATTCTTCTCTCCTACATTGTTTTGCCGGTGCGAAACTTTTTGCATTTAAAAATTTTGTTTTCCGGCTTAAGATTTTAGGCTCTTTTTTTCCTAATTTTGCAATAATATATATTTCCTTCGAACATGAAAGTATATTTAACAATGAGAAGAATTCATTAAAGTTATGGTGAGAGCAATTTCTGAATTCATTTTTTTTTTTCGTTTTGGCTGTGTAGAATATATGAGTGCATTTTAATGTAAAATAAACTGAATTCGTTTTATCAGACAGGAGAAAGAGCACGCTGATAATAATGACAGAATAGGCATTGATTTTTGTTTTTGATGTGAATTTTATGTTTTTGATGATGTGAATTGTATATGTAGATTATCCACTAAAGACGCATTTAAAAATTTAACATCGTTTTTAACAAATTGTTGGTCGTAGCGTTTAGTTAGCATTTTAACTGTAAAATCGGTATCAGCTAAATATTAAGACATTTTAGGATAGATGAACTTTCATATGAAGTTTTCCGGGTTTAAATCGTATAAAATATTTATTTTTAGATGACGGAACTGATAAGAAATGTTATGTTTCTTTATTAATCAAAGAAAAAAAAAGAATAGGTGCAAGGAATGAATATAAGTGAAATAGTAAATAGTGTGTTGTAGCAATAGTTTTCACTAGAAATAACTGCTGTAAAGTTATCCAGAAATTATGAAATGTTTCGAAATGCTAATTCTTTTCTTTAAAAATTGTAGTATGAAAGCTTAGTAAGTTTTGATTTGGTCATGTTTTAAGACTGTGCCACAAAATTATACAATGGATTTTCATCAAGTGCAACTTTGATGAACTTTACTGCTAATAACAGTATTCATTAAATTTCAATAATATTAGTTTTTCTGTACAAATTTGTCAAAGGACTAGCTTTCTGGCTTCTTGGAAGCACTGAATGACATCCAACAGTGACAGTTTGAAGTGCCCGACTGTATTCATAGTACCCTGTTGTCGGATCACACCGGGTCCGTTTCAATACAGCTATCTGAGAAAATTTAATTTTTTCAGAATTTTCGAAGATTATTGAGATTTTTCGATACTTTTCAATTATAAAATGATTATTCGTACTCTTCTTGAGAAAGTCTACGAAAATATCTATCCTTCAAAAATTATTCAAAAGTTTAAAAAACATGAAAAGCTATACGACTTCTTCGAATATCAGTAATTTTACCTGTCGTTTAATTGGCATACAAAATGAGCCTGAACTTCCGCGACTACGACGACATAAACAATGTGCTTCAGAAATAATCTTTGGCTCTCGATTTTCATCATGATTCAATCTAAAATTTAGAAAGCTATTCAATTCAATTTTTAAAGCGTTGAAAGCTTAAATCATCATGAATGAGTTTAAATAAAAAGTGAACGAATTTGAATTCCAGTCTTTTACAAGTGTAAACATATCCACAAATTGCGGGGAAATTGTTCAATATTCTAATTGACTCTAAAATCTTATTAGCAAAATATGAAGAGTATGTTATAAAAATAAGTATCATCAAATAATATAAAAGTTTTTCGAAGAAAAATTTGAAATTAAACGATAAGCAAACTAGAGGATGAATAATCTATTGAGAATATCAATCAGTTATATGCCTATGTTTTCCACTTTATTAAAATTCATTTATTAAAGTGAGAATTCAATGTTACAATAACTAAAGTTATTTGTAAGTAGTTAAATTTTTCCTAACTGTTTATCACATTTATTACCGTTTTGCTAACAGTAAAATTTGATACTCTTTCTGAAAGATCACGAGAATTATGTTTTCATAGCATATTTTATAATTAAAAAAGCGAACTTCCATTGCCATGGACACAGAGATCGTTGCATTGTTGTGGAATTAATGCCTGTTACTGGTTCAGTACTGCAGAAATTTGATTCTGGCACCGGAGGACTCCAATCTTCATCACCAATTTCCAAAATTTCTAATTCAGACGTTTCAGTAAACCATCGAAATAATCTCCAGTTCTAGAAAATTCACAAACATTGCTAGGCTTTTGATTTTTAATTGCAGTTACATTTATGACAGTTATGATTGTTAGTTTAGAAATTATCCTAATTATTGTGATGATATAAATCCCGCCAATATTTTCAGTCTCACAAATAATCATGGTTGTTCAAAATAATCATTCTTGGTGAATTTTTTGAGTTTGTAAATTGATGAATTTTCCGGATAATCTTAAGATTGTAAATTACATATATATAATTTAAAAATCGCAAGGAAATAGATGGAGTAGAAAGAAAAAGTGCGGAGATATATGAAAGATTTTTGCTTATGATCCAATTTTTTTTTCAAATAATTCAAACTTAAATTTTTATCAGTTGACCTATATTTTACGCAAGAAATTAGCAACGAGAACGAATTGTTCGAAATTTTAAATGGTTTTTCTTCTGTTTATTTCATTTTGGTTAAATAATTAATAGTGATGCATTTTAAACTGTCACCTTTCGTCTTCCATTTTCCCTTCAAAAAACCCTACGATATAATTAATGACTCATTCACATAATTGTAAGAGATGCTTTTGAAATTCATTTGCGGATAATTTCTTTGCTATTCAGTTTCAGGAATAATGAGATTTACAAATAGTAGGAATTAAATATGCACCCATTCATTTCTTATATTTAAATTTTAGATGAACGATTTTAACTTTGACTTTCTCAAAATGCAAGTTTACGAAGATTCTAAGGATACTTAATGCAATCTAACCAAAATTAATTTGCTGCATTTTTTACAAATGATCTGTTCGTGCTATTTAATAAAGCTAATGCAATTTAGATTACTTTCAGCGGTGGCGGCATATATTAGTGCAGAATAAAAGGCCTACCTAAAGGCTTTTTAAGTATGTAACTTAACATAGTTGAGTCAAAATTAATCAAATTTACATGAATTAATAATTAGCAATACAAATCAAGTCTGCTTTCTTTGGATTTAGTCAAGCTAATGACAACATATTGAACATACCAAATCAGCAGGTTCCTTACATAAATTTTCAAAACGAATTTTATGATGTCTGGCATCGGTAAATGGAACGTATAATATCAGAAATATTATAAGCAAAAGAGCGATAAATGGCATGGAAAGTTTTAGTAGCCGAAGAATTCGTAGTAAAGGTAATAGGAATTGCATTGGTGGTATTGGCATGATGATACTGTGATATGCCTGATTCTTCTGGAACATCCAAGATTGTCGTCCGTAGTCGAGCGATCCGTATTTCCATTTCTGCGCATCAAGTTCGCCATGTGTCAACTAAAATAACCTCCCACCTGTTTGTCAACTAGTAGGGAGTGGGATGAAATGAATGAGTGGATAGAAATGAAAGGTGGCATGTGACATTACAGCTGCAACACGAGATGATGACCCATTAAAAAAACCAGTGAAAAAATCCCGAGATAAAAGAGCATTTCTGCAGCAAGTTTGTTTGAAAGATTTTTGAACTAAAAAAGGAAAAAAAGTGGAAATTCCAGGTTAAATTTTTAATAAAAATTTATGTTTTTATTTGCTAAAACTTTCCAATCATCGAAATGATATGGCAGTTCTAGTAAGATTACTGGAAAAGAAGACGATAAAAAAAAAAGTTGTTAAACATGTTTCAAACATACGAATACCGATAAAATATCATTGAAATTCTATTAATACATCAGAAAAATCAGTTGATGTATGGTTGGAAATGCAGCGAAAAACATTTTAATTCATTTGAACATTAAAAAAAAATATTAGTATTTAATAGACCGAAAAATAACTAATATTTTTTGGTCTATTAAATGCTAATATTTCGTATAAAAAAAGATTTGACCGGAGAGCATTTGGTAAAATTGGAATGAAGCTTAAACATTAGAAAATTCAATTCGAATAGGACAGGAATATTTTAAAACTCTCAGTAAAATCAAAATCATTTCTGCGATATTTCAAGTCATTCTTAAATCACTGTTCATTTCTGTCGATGAATGAAAATACTATTTTAAATTGACAATAATTCAGCAAAAATTAAACTTTTATTTCATAATCACCGGTGAGATACTAATAATCCAATTTGAACATTGATCATATTCATCTAGATCATTAGGATCAGTATTTAGAATTTGTTGTACCTCTCAATTTTTAATCAAGATTGAGCCAGAAAGTCAAACAAGATCGAAATGGAAGTTTTGATAGATTTAATAACAAACTAGGAACATTTCGGGGCCTATCTTTTGTCTTGAATCAAAACTATCCAGTAACTTATTACATCATATCTTTTATTGATAATGCGATTGTGTTAGTTTCTAAAAGAATTACACGATTCAAGTGCTTAAATTTGTGTCGGAAATAATTCTAAATAACTGAAATAGATCAGTGATTGCAGGAAAGTAATTTCAAGTTTTGCAGCATCGTGGAATTCAAACTGCAAAACTTATTATCCATATTAATGATATCATTTCTGAATCCGCGCACTACTATTATCAATCATTTTTGATATCAAGTTGTTTGATACAAAATTCATTACATCGTACCTTTATATCAATACACGTTTGCGCATGCTTTTGTTTTTCTAATTTTTTTTTGCCTGAAATTATTAAAACCCTGCGGGTCTAAAATTCAGAAATCAGACGGCCTTGAAAGAGTGCAGAAGAGTACCGTGTGCGTACTATTATGTGCGTACAATATTTCTTTGCCAAATTTTTGCTATAAATATCAAATTTTATTTTTTAAATTAACAAATGTATCGAAAAAATACACTACCGTATAAGCACCGTTCTTCTCTTTCCATTCTACAGTGATTTAATTAAATTTAGACCAAATTAAATCGACAGTGCTTAATTTTTTTAGAGGAAATTGGATATCAACATGAATTTAACAATGTATAAAAATAACCGAGAATTAATGCAATGTTTCTTGTTATGCTTAATATAAAATAAATTTTAATCAAAAAAAAAAATGTCCAGATTAAGCAACTAAAAAAATTTTTTGAAATGCGAAAAAAAATTGAACAATAAAAAAACATTTGAAAGGGATTCTATGACCAAACGATAACAAATGGTATGATCACTGCTTGATAACGATGACAATAATGACAACGACGTGTCAATTTACAATCAAATCAATATTGATTCAGTTCTTTATCTGATAAGGATGTTTCATGTATTCATAACTCAAACGATCAGAGTGTTAACATTTATTTAAATCATTCTAACTTCATTCTCTTTTCCAGTTAACTGTTGATCGGGTAATTTCATCAGTTTTGAATTTTACAAAAATCACTAAAATTGACACGGTACACGTACGTACCTTACCTTATAGAAGAGGGAGAAGAAGAAGGAGAAGTGAAACAGAACAATTCATTCAATTATTGCCTTTCTCGTTACAGATATTTTCCGATCACTTTCTCAAAGACTGATTAAATCGATCAAAACTTCTGCATTTAATACTCTCCGAAGCCCCGTAAATTAATGTAAATTTCAAACCTACTCTCGATCACTCACCATCCGTATCAATCCCTGTTACATCTCACAACCTGGATACTCTTTTCCATTCCCTTCCTCTCTCATTGCATCATTCAATCATTTGTCGATTTGACGATTTCGGAATGGAAGAGTTTGGTACTGGAGGCAGCCGCAAAATACCATATTAATGATGTTAGAAATACTGAGTGATCAGGAAGAGATCACTGGAGGGATAAGTTAAGGTCACTTCGGGTCTTACTTGTAGTGATTTGACTCAACTTCCATTCCAGTTGAGTTTCAGCTCACAGTGATGTTTATTTTTGATTATTCAAAATTATTTACAAACCCGACAATTCTTATTCATTGATAGCGAATTCTTACATTTTGTTTATTATTGTAAATTATGTGTTCCATAACCAACGTATCATAAACTGACGTGATTTAAGGCATGAAAGAATGGAAAGTTATAATTGCTAGATTCTTATCAAGCATTCATTACAAATCACTTTGTATGATTTTGCATGCACTGAAAAAGCCTTATGATATCATCCATCCCATAAAATCAGTAAATTGTCAACGGTTTGAATCATTTTCCATTAATCACTTAACAAATTATGTTTGTTTGTACAAATTATGATCGTTTGTAATCTTCCGATAACTTATGTGAATTGACAAAAATGGTCAGGAAAAATTATATCAAATTCTTCGTGACCATCTTTGTTGGTTCTCATTAAATTAAGGATGAAATTAACAATCACAGTGCGACACGTTGAGCCATTTTCCTCGTTTTATGGAAGTTAGATAATTCGTTCTAGCAAAGATGAGGAATTTTTTTTTTTTGAGATTTTGCTATATTCAATTTTTGAAGAAATTTTGATCTTACGTTTGAAGTGGGAAAAACTATTGAATGCTTTGTGATAAAAAATGCTATTGCACTTCAGGTCGATGTACAAAGTTGGCTGTCAGACTGTAGAAGATGATTCTGTAGTATGTGAGAGCATCGAAGAACTGTCGATTTGCAAAGCGAAGATGAAATCTAATGGTGATGCGACAGTTAAATTCGATGTTGATCAAGAAGTTAAGGAAGGATCAGAGCTATCATCGAGGCAGGTTAGGTCCAATTTTATATCTTTTGATTCGATAAAATTCCTAACATTTTATTTAGCTATATTTTATATTTTATGTGGTTTTTGTAGCAATTCTCAGCTTGGTCACACATTTTTGTTTTTCTTCCTTATATTTGATTACTTTCAAGCCCTTTTTTTGCTGTGATAATCAAATTATTCGATTTTTAAAAAAATGTTTGCTTTTTTAGCTGATTTTCTTTGGTCAATGAAATTTACGTAAATTTTCCTTCACTACCAAAGTGCGCTTTCTTGTAATCTTCTTCGTTGATGTTGAAATTTGAATGCTTACCAGCAGATTTAGAATCATTGTAAAATATCAATTGGTAGAGCAGTTAATATATTTTTTTTTTGCTATTGCGTGTTTCTCTTATCTTGTAACAAACGTTAGAAGTGATTAAAACCTTTTTAGTTGTAAGTAAATTTTGTTTCCTTTTAGTTTTTTTTACCTTATTTTGTTAGTTTTCTAACTTTCTTGATTTGCAATAGCTCTTTTGTAAATTTGGACTTCGAATTTGACTTTTTGGTAATTAATTCTGATTTATATAAAGCGGATATTTCTGCTAGCCTATTTTCTAGTATTTTTGGAATGAAATCAGAGATTTTTTTCAAATATTTATAGCATTTTTACCGTATTTTGTTAGTTTTTCTAACTTACTTCGGCATAATTTAGTGAGCTTAAAATTTGTTTTTAAAATTAGTTGATGAACTTTAACTCATGACTGCAAATATAATGAGATTTTAAATCGAGAAAGAGATTTTTTATTGTTACATTGAATGTTTTTTGTTTTTTAGGATAACGATGAAGTCGATGGCGGTGATGAAAATATCGTGGATGAAGAAAACAGTGATCAGGCGGGACTTCAACCAAGTAGCGGTGATGATGAGGACGCGGTGGTGATGGAAGAGGATGCACCTGGTCCTTCAAACTTTTATGGTACAGGTAATATCTAATTTTTGAAAAGCAGACAATTGTAAGGTAGAAATTTTTTAAAGTAATCCACATAGAATAATCGAATCTTTTTTAGATCATGCAGCATTCCATCTACCGACAAATCTTGAAATTCGTGAAGGTGTCGACTATCAATGTCCGGTACAGGATTGGACAATAGAAGATGATTATTACGATGAAGCAGAACGTGAAACTTGCCTTTGGCGACCTACAAATCTCTTGGAAGTTGTTGACATCAACGATTATCTTTCTATTGCACTTTCAAGCTTCAATATTGAACAAGATCGGGTATATTTCTGTAAACAACTTTTACAAACTAATTAAAAATTTTCTCTTTGAGTTATTCATCTGTTGATATTGTGCTGTTTATATTATTTTACTTCGGTACTTTAGACAAAAATCACTCTTGAAATAGTTTTGAATTAAGGATTTGTTGTTTAATGATAAAAATAACTATCATTGATATGGTTGAGTATTGTCGGACGACAGCATGTGTATTTAAAGTATATACTGTTTGATTTGAAACCATATCTAATTAAAAGATCAAGAGAATAGATATAGCTGATGACAAGATAGACGAACAATCGCATATACTCAGATATCAGTGAGAAATTCACTGTACTGAATAAATTTGTCTCTCATGACAATAAATGATTGAAAACATGTATGTTTTGTTTTTTTTCCTACATCTTTTTATCTTCATAAATGTGATGTACTCTCTTTCTCATAGCTTCAGGCAATGTTCATCTTGCAATCATCAGATTATAATATCGAAGAAGCTAAACATCAACTCGCTAAACGACGAATCAAAAAAGAACCGTGGAGTGAAGAAGACATAACTATTTTTAAGCAAGCACTGCAAACATATGGCAAACATTTTAATAAAATCAAACAGTTGGTTTGTTATTTACTGAATATATAAATTTTCTTAGCTTCTTTTTAGGGGTTTTCATAAAGTTAAAGTAGATACGCGGAAATTGAAAGTGTTGAACACGTTTTATTTAGAATAATTTTCCAAAGTATTCTGGAAGAAAAAACAGGATTTGAGTTATGTTCTGCATTGCAGGCTATTTGATATCCGGTAGCGTTATATTTAGATTCCAGACAAGCCGGCACTTTAAAAACTAAGAAAGTTTGTAGTTTATCAGATTTGGGATCTGTATAATTCTTAAATAAATTTTAGTTGCCACATAAATCCATAAAGGAAATTATTAATTTCTATTACGACAATAAGAAGAAACTAAATTTTCGAAGTATTATTGATACCTTTTTGGAAGAACACAATCCTGAATCCAGGTAGCTGCTTTTTGTCGCACTCATTTCTTATTTGACCATCTCTACCAAAATTAGGATGTCACTAACAGTGAGGAATAGCAAATGAACTAATAGCAAATGAAGGAAGCAAATTGAAGAATTCCGAGAAATGGTAAAGTAAAAAAAAAACGTTTAGTCAAATTTTTCTTTGCAGAAGTCGTTTGAAATATTTTGCTTCCGACTCTAACTTTTACATAAATCAACATCTATATTTAGTTTAGAATAAGCTAACAATAAATATGAGGAAAATAACTTTTAGTTTTTGTTATGTAAAACTACAATTTTTTTGTAGTAGTTCTGAAGACGGTGACCTGAACGCTATAGAAAAGCGAGGCAGTCGATGTTACAACTGCGAACAGACCGTAAATTTGCGTCATATGGGTGATTTAAAACTTTGCAACGCATGTTTTATTCATTTTAGGTATCCAATACTAATTTAAGTCTTTTGAAAATGTTTTTTTACTTACAAATTGTCTTGCATTGGTGACTACTTTTGATCTTGCATATGTCCACATTAATGTTGAAGATTTTGAGAAAATTGAAATATTATCTTTTATGAAGTATATGTAAATCCGCAAGTTTTTGCAGAAATTATCACCGTCACAGGCTATGTCTAAAACCAATGGGTTTTGATGGAAACACCAACGAAATTATGAAATGTCCTAAAGGTGATATTTCGAAAGCATTTTTAAAGTCTCAAAATTTGGACTAGCGTGGAAATTTTATTTTCTTGTTTACTAGATAAAATATTAATTGCAGCATTTCTATTCTAGGTATAACGGAAGTGGTGGAACGATTTGTGGAATTTGCAACTGAGGAAGAGGATGTTGCACAATCATCATCATTAAAGAAAAGCGTTGATGAAGTGGAAAGTGATGACGATTTGCAAATTGTTAGTGTTATTCGACCACCGGAACTGCGATACACTCGGATCTTAAAGCATGCTTTCTATGATTTGCTGGAATTTTTAAGAATTTCTTACCTCATTTTCAAGTTATTTTGGTATTTCACAGATATTGTCATCAATTTTTAATGAATAAGAACAAATGTACCTTATTTATATCTTATGTTTTGGACAAAAATCCTCATTTCGCGAACACTTTTTTTTCAGTTGTGAGAATCTCATTCATTGATTGAATTATGAAGAATGGTTTGACAGCTCGCATCATGAGACTGTACCGGAAAGAATATAGACATTTAAGTATTCAACATTAGAAGATGCATTTATCTGAATGAGTAGGCTGTCTTAATATAACTTTTTAAAATTATTTTTTATGCTTTAGACAGCTGGAACGAGAAGAAATGCTTGCAAGAGGAAACTGCGTACGACTGGAGCATAGATTACGAATGCAGTTTGAAAAAAATTTAAATGAACGTTGGTTTACAGATATTTAAAAAATGAAACATTGATTAACAGGCATTTAAATTTTATTATAAATTGTATGCTAAGATAAATAAGGAATTTGCTTCGAATGGAGATTAAAAAATTTTGTTTGATCTAGTAATATTTTAGATTTGGAACGTTATCGAGTTAGTCGACTTCCGTCATCTACAGCTTCTAGTCGTCCTCGACGTTCTCCATCATGGTCCTACAAAGAAAAGTGGCAAGCGTTGTTTGGTAAGTATCACTTCTAAATGTATAAAGCAAATCAGATTTAGAAAAATACATTTTCTTTCTTTAATCTTTACAATTTAGAAATATTTAAAATTTTTACGTAATAATGCTGGATGTTTAGTAACGGTCGGTGCGTTTGTGCCAGATATTTCTCCTCACTCTTTTTACTTATAATATTTTGATTTGAAAAGACAAATTTGAAATGTTTCAGAAGTTTTCTTGAATTTTTATACCGTTTTTTTTTTTTCATCAGCATTTCAACGATATGGGAAGGATTTTGATGCTGTTGCGGAAGTGCTAGAAAGTAAAACGCCAGATATGGTGAAGGCTTTTTATTATGAAATGCGAGAAGAAATTGATGATGTGAGCTTTCATATCTCTTTCCACTCAATTTTACTGTTAATTACATTTTAATGACATATTTACCTTCAAAATCATGGTGAGTTCACAGCTTTACGCTATCCATTAAATATTTTTGAGTAGAATTTTGGGATTTCAATATTTACTTCTGAACAGATTCTAAGATTATTTTTTCAACATATAAGGAAATCAACCAGATAACACAAGAGAGACAAAAGAGCGTTATAAAAAATAAATCAAAAGAATGGAATATAACACTGTAAACAGCGGATGTAACTCTGAAATGTTTCGGCCATATAAAAGTGTTGACTGTTATTATCATAATAATGTTATTAATTTTCAATTTAGCAAAAAAACTGCCATGTAAGTAATAACCATTAGTCTTCTTATCAATGTTAAGCTAATGGAGAAATTTATGTTTTATGATAATTGCTTTATAAAACATATAAATTGTAATCAAAAACGCCTTGAATTTTAGATGATCAGCAAAACCAATGACTACTATCGCAAGTTAGCAAATACTTATGAATTTGATCGAAAAACTGAAGTTGATGCATCAAACGAAGTTATTGATAT
Organism: Acanthocheilonema viteae; assembly: GCA_900537255.1. Lineage (NCBI taxonomy): Eukaryota > Metazoa > Nematoda > Chromadorea > Rhabditida > Onchocercidae > Acanthocheilonema > Acanthocheilonema viteae. The sequence goes on along the minus strand of UPTC01000139.1, from coordinate 16,305 downwards.
CGAATAGAAGTCCTACATTTTCTTTTCCTTAAAAGTGAAAGTCGTGATTAACTCTTTTAATTTCTGGCATAGCAGTGTCTTTAAATTATAAACTCTCAACATATCAGAAACTCTGTTCAGCACTGAGTCGCTTGGTTGTTAATTGTAAAGTGATTTGATTTTGAATATTGAACCTTTTGTAGTTTATTGAGATCTAGAAATGAATTTTTTTTCCAAAATATTAAGATTCTCAGTTTGCTCAGTGTTTGCTATTTTAAATAACTTTATTCTTATTAATTCTAATTTTTTTTTCGAATTTTTGTAAAATACTTAAACAGATGAATGAAATAGCAGTAAAACTTATGAAGTCAAATGTGTCTTTTATTTTTATTCTTTTAGTTTCTTAAATAATAATTTTGATAAAACATTTTCATCCCAGCTGTTGATTATTTCAATTAAGCCGGACATCAGCAACATAACTCTTTTAAATTTCAAAAGGTCATTGAGATCAGAATACGCTAACTTAATGCTTTATTTGTGAATTAAATATTCAAATTAAAATGAAAATTTGAATCTAAAAAAAAAATTAAACACCAAAAAATGTTATTGCGGACTCGGTATTTTTCAACTTTGGAATTAAATGTTATAGAGATTAGATATTCAAAATAATTTGAAGATAATATAATGAGGAAATAGAAGATTGACACGCATTCATCGGCTGGCATTGAGAACATATAAGATCATATGTGTCATATAATCGTTTCAAAACAATGTAATAACTTTTGGCATATCATATATTATTATTCATTTGAAAATCTGTTACCTGGGTTATTGTAAGAATTGAAAATTATTCTAGAATCATTTATAAATCTCGAATTTTGATCTTGCTTGTATCTTACCAATTATTGATTTAACATTTAAATATAAAAGGTAATTTTTCAAGGAGAAATATCTCAACAAGTTTAAATTTCAATATTAAATATGTTTGTGAAAGTAATCTTAATTCTTCCCAAAAAAAATTTGCAATCATTTCATTTCTCATCATTCATTTGCTTTTTAATAGCTTACTTCAAATTTATTCCCCTTGAAATTAACTTTTTTCACAATGACATATCATAAATTTTGAAATTTTTGAAAAAATTTTCATACATCAATGTATAAAAGAAGAAATATCTCGTTTATTTAAACAAAATTTTAAAAGTTCATATTAGTAAGATATGTCAGTTAATGATTAGTTCCTGTTGCCAATATGGAGTTGAAAGTAAAGAAAAAAGGCGGAGCAGCAACAGATAACATTCATTTCGTTCTTTCCCATTTCTCAATTTGCTAGTTGCCAGTAGTGAAGTTGAACAA